>CAJQZN010032493.1:25045-39032 GCA_907164685.1 Colias eurytheme
GTTTATTTATTTTTTAAATATTTATTGGAAATAATTTAAATATATCATTAAATATGCAAGCAAATGATAGATAACGCGATCCGCTATACGAAGATAAACCCACCTTGAGATAGAGAGTTGCCAAATAACTGGTACTCAAAACATACAACTCCAGGCTTAGAAGATTTATATTTTCAACGAAAGTGTATATATTATTGTGATAAGTTTAGAAATAAGTTTTATGTATGTATGGTTTGGCGCATGTTGTAAATAAATAAATCATTATAAATATCAAAAGGGTTTTTCATAATTTCGTATATTTTGACATTTCATACAAAATTTTCCATTTCAATAGGTACGTAATGAAATTATTAATTTGCTCAACTTTTTCTACTTCTCGTATTACTCTCATTGCTATTATCTCAAATTTAGATTGAAAATTGCTTCTAAAACTTGTAAAACACAGCACAAAGATATGTTATAACTCGGTTATGTCAGACTTATACTAGGGTGGTAGCCGTAATAAGGACGGAATAGCATTAGTATGAATACTTATTACGAAGTTATACTAGGTTACATTTATTTCGTGTTTATTTGTATGATTTTTCCTTATTCTTAGTTTATTCTTTGCATAAAATGTTATAACTCGTTTATTTGTACGGCTGATAATCTCTTCAATAAAAACAATTATAATAACAATTTTTTTATGAAAGAAAGGAAAATTACTTTATTAAATAGTTTTTTCGAGTGTGTTCGATTCTTCTTATGTGATTCTTCTTTTAAATGGCACATGATACCTACTATCTATATGGAAAGTGCAAAGAAAAAAATGAATTTTTAGATTTTTTATCATATGTAAGAGATCGTAAATTCATGTCATTAGTCCAATTGTTTTAAAGTAGCAGGTTGTAAAAACTCACGATTGATTTATCTTTTATTTTCAGGCAACATTCAGACCAACCGCCATCCGTGATCGTCGCAAGCAGCGGTCTATCACTAGTCAAGAACCGTAACGTCTCTGAATCCAATTTAGAGGAATACAAACGCAATCTAACCCGTTTGGTTCAACCGATAGACGCTCTGTCGTTGAAAGGAACGCATGTGCTGTGGAAGCTTCTGGAATCTGTTGATAATACCAAGCTTAGGAGCGATGTGAAGATCAATAATAATGATATTGATGCGTATAATAGGGCTGCTGTGGAGGTAAATGCTTTGTAATGATAATTTTTTATTATTATTTAATAATTACAAAAGTGATAATAATTCACTTTTACCTTAATCCTACTTCTGTGAGCTGATGATAATATGAATATTATTACTTGTGTGCATTCCCAGGCATTCTTTTTCATTTAGAAATTAAAGATTTTAACGAATTCTTTGGTACATAATATTTACGTTTTCTCTACATAAGAACCATCCTCGTACTTCAAGGAATATAATAAAAAAAGAATTATCGAAATCGGTTCAGCCCTCGAGTTATGCACTTACCGACACATTTTGCGATTCATTTTTATATATAAGATTAAAGATTTGAACGAATTCTTAAACGCGATTTATTCAGTCTCCCTGTGATCACGCTAGCTGCAAAGTGTGAGAAATGTATGGATAATAATATAATTAATAAATTGCGTTTAAAATCCATTAAAATTTTTAATTCAAAATGTATAATGCTCGCGTAAAATCAAACACAAAAAAATGTTTTTCATACAATTTGCTTATATGTATTAATTTTTCTTTTTAAAAAGTTTTTTTACAAACACGGGTTAAATTCCCCAGATACTCCAACACAGCGCTACCAAACTGTGGAACGCCCCCCGCCTGGCCGCCATCGGAGCCCTAACGCCCGACGGCTGGTCGCTCAGCCCTACAGCCCTGCGGCACTCCACACAGATACTACTGAACATGTTCTGCAACGATCACATGAACTTCAACGATGGCACTTGCTGTGCGCAGCCCGAGCCCTGCACGCAGCTGCAGGTGATGACCTTCGCCCTGTTTCTTGTGTGGTGAGTCGGCTATTTTTGGAAATGTGAGGGTAGTTATTGTTATTTACTTATTTCATTCCTCTATAAGTGACTTTAAATTTTATGAGGGTACTTGGTTTGTCATTCAGATAAATACTTTGTTTTAATTTTTTGTAAATAACTTGTTCAACTATTTTTGGTAAGTACAATAGTCATGTAAAATGGGTGTTTAACTCATATTTTTAAAATATTTGTAGGGCTTTTGAGAAAATATCATAACATGTCTCATTTTAAATATTTGTCATATCTGCTCTAAACCTATTTTTTAAATTGTTTATTTTATTACGTCACACACTTAAGTTACCTTATCTTCTAGCGCAGTGTTGGTCTTGGTCCGCTCTCTATGGCGCTGGTCACAAACGTTCAAACAGAAACTCGACGGCTACTCGCTAGTGAACAAACAGACAAAACAACCGTCCCCCATGGTAGCACTGGCTAAGCTCGGAATGATAATGTCGTACTTCTACCTGTGCGATAGAACTAACTTTTTCATGAAGGAGAATAAGTATTACTCGGAATGGAGCTTTTGGCTGCCCGTGGGTTATGTTTTCGCGTTGGGATTGTTCTTTACGGACGAGTCGAAGTCTAGTAGGTGAGTTTTTTTCTTCTTAAATCCTAAAGTAAAATCCTATTTATGTATTTGTTTATTTTCGCGTGTCACTGAAATTCTAGATGGCTGGACTGATTTTAATGAAATTTTCAATTTTTTTTAAATCATAGGTCCTTGTAAAGATTGTTCCATTCCTTTTATGGTAACACTGATTTAAAATGTTGAGTTAAATTATGTTTGCCTGAAATAGAAAACATTCTTTTTAATTGGCATATTATAATGTTGTTAGTTAGTGTTATTTATTTATTTATTTGACACTTTATTACACACATTATTTTATAAAATATAAAAGTAAATAATAAATCACAAAGTTACAGCTTTAATATGTGTAACGGGGCGGCCTTATCACTTCAGAGTGATCTCTCAGTTCAGAGTTATATTCTCATCATCTCTGAATGTTTGGATAAAAATAATAAATATAGTAATAGAAACACACAATTCACCAGTTCCACTTTATTTAGATTTTTATTCCAATAAACTACGACTGGTTTCGAAACATCATCATCAGTGAATTGTGTGTTTCTATTACTATAAAATGCAGTTCCACCAAGAGGCGTCATAAAAGGTGCATTTATTAAAAAATAACTTTTTAATAAATGCACCTTTTATGACGTCACTTAAATAACAATGTGTAGCCACTCGCGCGTGCTACACCGCGAGCAGACGAGCGAGTGGAAGGGCTGGATGCAGCTGGTGACGCTGGCGAGCCAGGTCACCGGCGCCGGCAAGGTGCTGCCCATCTACATGCTGGTGCGCGCCTTGCTCTCCGCGTACCTGTTCCTCACGGGCTACGGGCACCTGTACTACACGTGGAAGACGGCCGACTTGGGGCTGGTCAGGTCAGTTGGTGTGTAGGCGACCTGCTGCCAGTCTACATGCTCAAAAAATATCATTTCTAACCATTGAGGTATTATTATAGAGAGGACACCACAAACAAAATCTGTGCGACAAGCGCGGCGGGGCGGGGCGGCTAGTGAGTCATACAATTTGCAAAAATTCTGCCTATTATTACTTATGAATTAAAACCAATCAATGTAACAAATAAATATTGTTTATCTTATTAAAAAAATATGAATAAAATTATCAATTAAAACCAATGAATAAAAATAAATGGTTTGAGACGATTGACTCTAACTCGTGTTACAAATAGTTTAGTAGAGATGCCCTCTCTAGTACGCAGTACATGGTAACTATTGAGTTACTAACCAAAAATCGAACCTGTAGATTTTGAAAAAAAGATGCTACTAGGTAAGGTAATAAGGACATACTGTATTGATTTATATTACAATTAAAGTATAATCCCATGCCCCCAGTAGAGTTAGAGGCAGATGTATTATGCATACATCTGTTTCAATAGTCGATTTTCTTTTAGTGACAGGTTATAGGTGTATCAGCCTACTGTTTCCTGCCAGACCGAGACAGATTTTTCCTTTGTCTACACCGGGAATCGAATCGTGAATCACTGCATCAAAGAGGCGGTCAATTAAAATTAAAGAGGATTCAAAATTGATTTGCAATAAAATATTGACATTCGTTCATTACAGATACTTCCGAGTGATATTTCGCTTGAACTTCTTCACGATAGTCCTGTGTCTGACGATGAACAGACCGTACCAGTTCTACAGTTTTATACCTCTGGTTTCCTTCTGGTATACTTTGGTAAGAATTTTTTTTTAAATAAATACAGCATTTGAAATGAAATGAAATGAAATGTATTTATTGCCACAATAATTTGGATACAAAAAAACTTAAAATCTACTTAACCTAATAACAAAATTGAAAAAGAAAAGAAAACAAAAAAAAAAGTATTTTTGTGGCAAAAGGCCCAGACTCAGCTATGCTGTTTGACTCGAGAGTGCTACAGCGCTGATTTTCAGTCTGGCCTTGAGTTGAGATTTCTCTGCAAATCTTTGAAACACTACATCATCAAACACATAAAAATTCATATTTTAAATTTTTGTGTCAAATTATGGCACCAAACCAATAAAAACGTATTCCTACTAGTAATCATTGATTTCTGCCCATTATAAACAAGTGGTATTATAATCGCTTATTAAAAAGTGGTAAAAAATGTCCGAGCGGTGTGTAGAAAACTTTCATTCAAATTAACACCTTATTCCCTGGCAATAATGTTTAAAGTTTATTGTAAGTATATGCTTACTAGAAAACCCTGCCTAATAGATGTATAAGCAGAGTTTTGATTCGGACTATTTTTGAGCGTGATTGTGAGTAGTTTAAACTTAAAGTATAGTCATCACTACATAGTATAAAACAAAGTCGCTTTCTCTGTCCCTATTTCCCTATGTCCCTTTGTATGCTTAAATCTTTAAAACTACGCAACGGATTTTGATGCGGTTTTTTTTAATAGATAGAGTGATTCAAGAAGGAAGGTTTTAGTATATAATTTATTAGGGTTTAGACAAAGCGGGCGAAGCCGCGGGCGGTAAGCTAGTTTAAAATAAACTCATGAAATAATGTATAGGATCAGTTCCTTGATAAGTGTCCGAATCTTTTAATGTCCGTTAGGTTCAAAACAGAGTATAAACGAGTTGGTGACATACAAAAATACAGTTTAACCTAATTGCTGTGTTTAAAAGAAAATTAAAACGATACAATTATTTCAGATGTTCGCAATATTCGCGTTACCACCACACATAACACCGCTATCGAGCCACACAGTAGAATCCAAACCCTACCAATACCTATACATAGCGACCAAAGTGATAGGTCTCCTGGCGATAGTGACCATACTGTATATGAGCGAAGTGTTCTTCCAGAAGATATTCGTGATGAGGCCTTGGAAAGCGCTGTTTGTTAATAGCGATGACGATATTCATCAGTGGTGGTTGGATTGGAAGCAGGATCGGTGAGTTTGGTTATTTTGGGGATTAAAAGTTTTTTTTTTATTGTGTACTATTTATAATGTGTGTATAAATAAACGATTTTTCATTTTTTCATTTCATTTCATTTTCAAAAGTGTTATTTTTCGTTCATAAATGATAATTTGTTATCTATTATTGAGATTGAAGAGATGTTTCGAAGTATGGCTCATTTTAATTTCGCTTTTTTATTTAGCGTTTTAATAATTCTGCGTTTATTACCCTAAATTTTTCCGGTGCCATAATTTTAGGCATTAGGTTCTATACCGTCCTAATACCTAATAATATTGCAATTTTAGTCTTAAAATAAGACTCTTTTAAGGCTTTATTTGCAATGAAATTATGATAGCAACTCAAAGACTTGAGTCATTATCATAATTTCAGCTAGCCTAAATAAAATATCGGTAAAGGATTTTGCGAATTACACACAAGAAAATTATTTTACACAACATTATCCCATTTGCAGATACTCCATGGCATACGGCATAATGTTCGCCATCGCGTATCTCCTGGCCCAACGCTACAATCTCTTGGACGATAACAACCACAGCAACTTATTCACTCCCGGAATCTCCCTTACTGCCACTTTCCTGGCCTTCATCGGTATCGGCAGTTACGTCACATTTACCTTTTTCTGCACAAATACCTTCGATTGCAATGAAATTCATAGTTACGTGTCCTTTTTGCCCATAATCAGTTATATCTTGCTAAGGAATGTCTCTGGGGCATTAAGGACAAGGCATTCGAGCCTTTTTGCCTGGTTTGGGGGTATTACTTTGGAACTATTCGCAAGTCAGTCGCATATTTGGTTAGCCGCTGATACTCATGGTGTGTTAGTGTTGATTCCAAGCGCACCAATACTGAACCTTATTTTAACGTCGTATATTTTCGTTTTTACCGCGCACGAGATTCATAAATTGACGGCCATTATCCTGCCATATGCAGTGCCGGATGATTGGAGATTGGTTTTGAGGAATTTTGCGATCTTTCTAGCGATTTTAGTGCCGATTGGTATACATGATGGTATGTTTTAGAAGGTAGATCGAGATTTTGTAAAGAATTGCAGGATTCGAATTGTAAATATTTAAGTTTTTTCGTTGTATTTAATATTTATTTAAATAGAAATAACAGCAATTTCAATGTTAATTGTGAAGATCTCAATAACGCATAATGTTTATTTTTGGTAGTAAAGTTAAAAAAAAAAAAAAGTATAAATGATACACTGTTCAGGCCTACCTATGTTTTAAAAGTGCAGCTGTGATCTAATTAATTGTACAAAAATTGTGAATTATTTCGTTTAAATTTTTATTTTAAATTAAGTTATAATTATTAATATGTATATTATGGGATTATATGCAAATGTGAATGTATACTTAATGTTTCGTAAATATTTCACCAAAACGTTAAATTATTTTTTGCAAGCATCCTCAATACGATAGAATACAAAAACTAAAAAAGTCATAAAATCTATTTATTATATGCGTTAGCATTGTGTTTATTGATTTTTGGTAGGTTTAGATTTTGTTTGAAGAGAGTGCCAGTATTTGATAATAGTCCAATTATTTTAAATTTCATTTTTTTTTACTTTTTTTCTGATGCAAGGACAGAAATAAATGCATGTGATATTTAATTTAGAATTATTTTTATTTTGTTTGTAAAAGACGAAGAAATACGTAAGTGCAAAAAGTGATTGAAGGAGGTTGTACTAAGGGAGCAATTTTAACTAGTTTTATTTTTCTATTTTTTTTTAAATATTATTTTGCATAATATCAAATACTAAAGAAATAAATGAAGACTTTCGAGTTGTGGATCAATGCTTTAGTTTTTTTGCAGTGTGATTGTGTATTTCTTTAGCGAAAATTTGCAAATTTTGTATTTGACTATAAAATACGTATCTAATGTAAATAGTGTGTACTTTATATGCATGTTAAATTTATCATGAAAATAATATTAACTTTGTATATTAATTTATGATACTAAATGTTAGCACAAATATATTATTTAAAAAAGTGTACGTAAACTTATTAAACACGAAATGCTGAAGCTAAGCTTTATAACCTGGCATTAGTCGATTGTACTGTATAATTTTGTATTTTTATATAAACTTAGGTAAATAGTAGTCAATAATGGATCCGATGATCGATGTAAGTCGTAAAAAAGAGAAAAACAAAGACCTATAGAAAGACCTGTAAAAGTATACTTAATATATTTTATGAAACTGGCATAGTTTTATTAAAATCTCCATTATCTTCTTGAATTTATGTTTGGATTCCTTAAATTATAAAACAGATGTAATAATTAACAATATTTAATTATTTGAATAAACGACGTGTTATTTTAAATATCGCACTGTGATTGTATTAACCTAATACATAGCGTATAATTATGTAATTATTGTACAGAAATAAATGATTGTAGAAATTATATTCTTTTTATTTTCCTTTATATATCTCATAGAGAGTGAACAAGTATGACAACTTCATATACACGCTTTATACCTACACAAAAGTACTTCGACGCTGATTACCTATGTAAAAAAACTTAAAATTTCCATTTATCATATCATAGTACCTACTCCAAAGCCGGAACATCTTGCAGATGGTAAAGTAAAACATCTTTAACGTCCCCTTTTAGTCATTTAGCTCTCATAATTGATACAATTTTTTTGTTTATTTTTTTGTTTGGTAAACATAAAGATTTACAATTCATTACAATTGTTGACAGAAGGATAAAGTAGGTGTTGTAAGTTGTACGCTACAACTCGCCGAACTTATCGCCGAATGTGGTCCCTCAGGTGAACTGTGTCAAATACCATATTACTGAATCGTTTTCCACAGCTGCAGCGGCCTCGAAGGGTACGCAATTGTTGTAATTTAAAATATGTTTAAAAAAGAAATCAATCCTCCTAAGTTTACAATATATATTGTAGCAAATTTATAAGAATACCAGGTTTCCGGCCGCGGCCTCGCCCGCGCAGTCAAAGAAAACCCCGCATAGTTCCCGGGATAAAAAGTAGCCTATGTCCTTTCTCGGGTATCAACATATCTCCATACCAAATTTCATGAAAATTGGTTCAGTAGTTTAGGCGTGATTGAGTAACAGACAGACAGACAGAGTTACTTTCGCATTTATAATATTACTATGGATATAGCGATACCGAGTCCGATAATAGTTTGATAATACTTAGGTATAGATTGTCTAATCTAAAAATGAACGCCCCTCCACTGTGTTTACGCTCACATTCAAAGTACGTGTATAGACGCAATACACACAAATTGGTCTGCCTCATTGGTCGTTCAGTCCTCCAGTCCCGTCCATGCCCGAACGACAGGACCAGTTGGCCAACTAGTGCATAAATGACGCGATGCACGACAGAACGGACGTGTCATTCCGTACATAGCGCGCTCTCCCCGCCATACAATGCAAGGCACCTGAACTGATCGCCCGATTAGTTGACAAATCAGTGCGCGAGTGTCAAAGTTTGCAGTAGAATCGACGCGCGCACACATATAAAGTGGTTCAATAATTATTTGTCCTCACACATTGAAACAATTAAGTTTAGTGGAGGGGCGTTCATTTTTAGATTAGACAATCTCTACTTTAACGTATTTTCAACGTGAACAATCAAGTGAAAAATACAGGCATCTAATCAATTTACTTTTGTTTTTCATAAACTTGAATGACATTAGACAAATAATTATAGACCTTGTACATACGCTTCGCTACGAATTCGAATGTTATTCGTGCTCGCTCTACAGAGGAATCAGCAAGGTACCCAAAGTTTAGGTGGTTTTATTACTGCAAATTGTTTCCTTTAAATGTATGCAGAAACAAAAATTTCTGTTTTTGGGTGGTTGGAGGGAAATTATTACATATTAATTTAGATGTGTATATTCGGGGACTTCGGATATCGAGTAATTCCAAAAACAGAAATTTCTGTTTTTGGGTGGTTGGAGGGAAATTATTACATATTAATTTAGATGTGTATATTCGGGGACTTCGGATATCGAGTAATTCGGAAAATTGTTAATACGACTTACGAGCATCGTTTTATTGTATCGTGGATAGAAAATACTTTTACATCTGATGAAAACTGAAGAAACCGATTTTGAAGTAACAATGTTTTATGTATCTTTTGATAGGTAATGTCCGCCCAGTAGATTTTGAGTTTATCCATTGCATACGTACGAGTACCTACAATAATATGATTTTTTAAAGTAGGTATCTAGTCAAGTTCAAGGTAACTTTACAGTTTACACGACCTTTTTATTTTAGTACTATAGCCACAGAATAATAACTACTAACTACTTATCTAGCTATAGCTGGGACCTAATTGTAAGTAGGTACTTATTGCTAAATTTTAAATTAGATCAAAATTGGCTTAATTCTATAGGATAGGAAAGGTAAAAATAAAAGTCGATAGAAACAAGCAAAATTTTATTTCTTATATTGTTCGTGAATAACGACTATACTTATTTAAATATAATATATGCGTGGTGTAAAACTTATATATTTACAATCATTGCTCTAGACGAGATAACAATTTGAAAGTAACACAACAGAACAAATTTGAGACCCTTTAACATTGCTATTGGCTGCTTTTGATTGCTGATTCAAGTTTCAACAGAAGTGATGTGGCCAGTGGCGCTTGAAGAGAACGGCTATGTTTTATCAGAATGCAAAGTGAATTTTTGTAATAATCTTTCATTTTTAACATAAAAAGATATCTTACATGATTATTATGTGGTTATCATTGCTTATCTCAATTGAAAAAGGAGGGCCTTCGCAGAATAGATATTTCAAAGTACAGTGAAACTTCGATAATTTCAAAAACCTCTTAATTAAATAGTAAATAACAGATGCTCATCTTTGTTTTATAACTGTAGAATTTGAATTTGAAGAATGAAAAAATATTTTTGTGCAAAATTTCTTGCTGTCGCCTTCTTCGTCAGTTTTACAAGCACAGTCATAAAAGTTTATACATGTTATACAATAAATGTAAGGTAAGATCATCGAAGTTTCGCTATATTTCGGTAAATACTTACTTACAACTACAAAGGTGCACTTAGTTATATTAGTAGGTGACTTATTTTACAATGGTCCTACTTTATCCAATTATAATTTCCTTAGAATAAATTCGAGTTTCAGGACAAATTAAAATTTGGTAATAATTTGAGATTGGTAGAACATGACAAATTAAATAGGTATTGAGAACCTGTGAAGCCGATTAAGTTGTGTTCGTCTAACAGCTCTATTTAAATCTAGGGCCTGAGAATTCGAATTTGAAATTATCTTTTATTTTATGTTACTTTAATTTTTAATCGTGAATTCTGTCACACAACAGGCATTGCGACTTATAATCACAGTTATTCAAATTTATTTGTGAAAGTACATAGTATAATTATAAAGATAGTTAATACTTAGAATAAATATTGCTTACATTAAGTGCACATGTCACTAATATTGCGGTTTATAATAATTGTATAATTAACATTTTAACCAAAATGATTCAAAAGTAAAATGAGATATCAAAAGGTGGAATTTGCAAGAAAAATACTACAATAATGTTAAAAATAAAGATAATTAAGTAACAATATAAGCTTAATTAATTATTTATGCAACAACGCGTTAATTTAATTAAATGTTAACACTATTCCTTAGATTTTAACAGTTATACAGAAAGCGAAGAATCATTACAACGCCTTAAAGAAAAAGAATCAAGTTAGATTTAAGAATATAAGTTTTAGAAAATCAGTCTCAACAACAGGCCATTATTTTTATACTTTTTAGTTATTATAATATTTAACACGTAAAAGCGAAAGCTTCAGGAAATTTGGTTAAAAAATCTACAAGCAGCTACGTAGCTAATGGCCGCGGGGAAAAGTTTTGGGTCAAATTGCAAAGTGACAAATGGACTGTGTTGCCATTGCTTTTTTTCTCCCTAGACAACACTATTTTCATAATATTATGATAAATAAAGATACCAATGCAAATTATTTAGGAATAAAAGAAATAGAATAGGCATGACGAAAGATTTTGAAATCCTCTTCCATAATGTGTGTATACGTTTACTATACAAGAAAAACCCTATATTTCGGTAATATACTTAAATTTAACGAAGATAAAAGCCATTTTCCAAAAAATATTTATTAACTGTGCCAAAACAGCTCGCAGGTGTCATGGCGTAGGCGTGACGTTACATTTTGGTAAATACGTAATTATTTGTACGCATTGCGAAGAAAATTAAAAAAATATTTATTTAATATGTGTTATAGAAACGAATTTCAAAGTTTATAAGTGGTGTGCAGTATTGCAGTGTGAATCCACATAAAAATAATGCTCAAAAATGTGTTAGTAATTATTTTAAGCGAGAAAATAATAAGAAATGATTGTATAAAGTTGGCGCGGAGAACCCCGAACCATGTATTCGTGAATTCGCAATTATATTTCTGTTCTGAGTCGATAAATCATACGTGAAACAATAGAAAATAAATAAAAATGCGTATTCTCAACATATTCATAACAACAAAAAACATCTGATTTGAGTTGTTTACTTAAGCGTGACGTCACGCGTGTTTTAGTCAAAATGGCCAACTGCAGTATTTCAATGTTTTATTTTATTGATAATCTCATTAATCTTAATGTTTTTAAGATTTCTAAGTCACTATATGTAATTTATCTATTATACATTTTCCCTTAAAAACACTAATACGATCATTTATGGATACTGTCGTCATGCCTATTCGTAAGACCGTAGAGCCATCTTAATTACGAAATAAAAATTCGTGCAATGAATAAAAAAAAAAGATATTTAAGACGATAATTTGGAATAAAGATAAAGAAAAATAGTCAACACTTTTTTAAATTGAATATATTATAGATAAGATAGCATATGGCATGTGGCACGGCACATAAGGAATGGCAGTATCGAGTGACTCGCCAGAAGCTACCGCTACACAACACCGACGCTTAGCTGGTACAGTGTACGCACATTTAGAACTTCAGTCTTTAAAAACATCACATCTAGGTTCTATTTATTGCTGAAATTATCAATAATTGCACTGCTCGATGATCTCATGAAATTGGATAAATCAAAGAATCAAAGATCCGCTTTGTCTTATTGCCATAACGATTCATTTTATTGTTAATTTTTTTTGTGTACTTTTAGTATACTAGAATAAGGAGTAATTTAGAGTAACGTAGGTTATTTAGAATGAAGTGAGTATGAAGGTTATTCGTCTAAAGTTTGCAGTTCCTATTCTATTGGTGCGAAGTTTCCACAAACAACGTCGTCACATGCAGTAACTACGATCCTTAGCAGTAAGGGTGCCTAGATAAATACGATAGTAATTGTGCATTTGGTATACAGATTTTTTTGGGCCTTTCGTTTTTTCATCTTACTGACTAACAATTTACAAGATTACTCGTAAATTTACAAGAAGAAAGAAAAATTCTCTCATATCGGTATTTACATTATAAAATAAATTTGTATTTACAAAGTAGCAAATAGTGCGCAAAAGACAACTTCACAAAATATGCATTTGAGCAATATGTTTAAAAAATATTTACAAAAACATTTTTTACAATAGATAGGTAGTAGATATAAATAGAAAGTTATCAGCGGAGTGCGAAATTAGAAGAAGAGTAAAATAATATACGTAACATGTATTTCATTGATAGTCATAAGTAGAATCATAAGATGGGCATTACTAATCGTTTAACCGCTTACAGTTTATATTATGTAATAATGCATAAAACAAGTTATTGCTATGAAAAAAATATTTACACCATTATTTCCCTAGTTAAACTACGAGAAGACGTTAAAATGAAAACATTACCACTATTGAAATAATAATAATTTCTACTGTAACAACACTACAATTCCATGACTTACAATATATCACATTAGCTTAGAATATTGTAAAATTTTTGAACGCAACTCTCTTTCTTTTATAAATATAGTTGATATAAAAATTGTTCAATTTGCTAATTCTCAGATACTCGCACCATCCTCACTCATTCAATTGTAATGCAAGAAGGTACATACGTTCGTCGACCCATAGGAATATGGTATATAAAAAATGTAGTATCATTTTTTATATATTTAGGTAAAATTTAATTTTCAGCACTTAGGTAATGAGCTATAGATCTATCTCTGATAAGTATTCATAGAAACGCCGTGTCACGCACAACACAAAAAATCAATCGGAATTATCAGGCGCAGCACTCAACGTCCTAGTTTCATCGTGCACTAGCGACTTATCGTATCGTCTCTGTCGCGTGATCTTGGGCCTTGCGGCACTGAGCAGAGGGGCGGATATCGCGTGAGCGGGGACACGAGTGAGGTCCTTACGACCTTGGAGCAACGGTGACGTCACACTGGAAGATTCGTCGCCTTCGTCGTCGGATATCGCGGGATAGCTTTCTTTCATTTTTAGACTACGTTCAAGACGACGAAGAAACCTGAGAAACAATGATTATTAGGTTTAAATTAA
>CAJQZN010032493.1:44032-57689 GCA_907164685.1 Colias eurytheme
TTGCAGCGCCGCCCGCGCCAGCCGCGCGCGCACGAGCATCGGTACCCCCCCGCACCCGCACCGCCTGCACCGGCCTCATCCCCCCCGACACCGCCAGACCACTCGCTGCAGTTGCCGTATATGCATGGGGAGCGCTCGCACGCGGTCAGCGCGCAGAACGCGCCTGTGCGAGAGAACGCTTGGTCAATGGACTTATACAATATGAATAACTGCAGATTCTATCACGTAAAATTAGATAATAATTTCAAACCATAATCTTTATGCTCATTTCGAATCGTTCATGGGTAAGTTATAAATGATATACACAATAAAAAATATAAAATCGTAATTCACTGACCTACATGAAATTTAAAAAATTAAAAATATTGAATAACAATGCCAGTAAAAATGGTCCTTCGAGCTTAAAAGTAAATATGTGTTTCCGAAATGACACAAAATTATATTTTTAAATTTATTATTGAAAAATATACCTGTATAAAACCCAGAACATTGACAGAAGTTTCTAGAATCATTTGCAGTGCAGCGGCCATCATGAAGACAGGGGTTCGGGTAACACGAATCTAAATTTGTTTCGTCGGGAAGTGCAAGCATTTTATTGTGATATTCAGGATCTGAAAAAACAGTGTATTGTGATTACTAATTATAATTTTTATATTTAATTTTGAATTTATAGGATAAAATTAACAGTAAAAATTGTAGCGCGTCGAGAAACGACCTCATTCACAGTAAAAATTATATCAATCAAATTAGACTCTATAAACTTACAGACATTCATTCATTCATTCATACACAAACTCACCTCTATCTACAAAGCTCTTGCATCCACTTCCGATGGAGTACATGTTACAAGGGCAGCAGCACGTGCACAAACCCGCGTCCTAACACAAATCTAATACAGAAACTCACCGCTATCCACACTAATCTCTACATCCACATCCAATGGAGTACTATCAGCATGTTGCGTAATGATGAGTGTATGTAAGTTGGAGCGCACAAGTAACGGCGCTGAGGTTTGGGTTCCCGCGCACACTGCCCACCGCGTGCCCGAGTTTGAGGCATATGGGTCTTCCACCTGGAAAGGTGGAAGGTTTTTTTTTAATTAAAAATAATATTCAATAGGATTACATAAACTGAAGAAATTAAAGATTTTAACGGATTTTAAACACTAGAAAACTGATATTAGATTAAGTTTTTTTATTAAATTAAGCAGTATGTCATAATAATATTACAGTATGTCATAATCAGTTTACGATTTGAATTGGATAAGTGATAAGTGTTTACAAGAAATATTACAACTGACATTACAAAACTTGATTTGATAAAACCTGAAACAAAACGCAACAATGCTAACCAATGTGAGATCACCAAGTTCAATAAAAATAATCTATTTGTTTAATAAATATTGGACAAAAATAGTATTTAATAAAAATTAAACCAAAAATAGACACAAATTACCTTACACGTAATAAACTTTCTGATATACACTTGTACATGAAAATCTTTCAACGATAAAATACAAAACAGGTCTCTATACAATGACTTACCTCAATCCACCCCTTCCCTTCCCCACACGGCCACAGCTCCTTCACCCCACCCTTTCCATCCTCCCCACTTCCCCCACCATCCCCACTTCCCCCACTCCCCCCACTCGCTACCGACGCAAGCTTCGCAGCACCAAACGCAATACCTATAGTATGTGCGTGCGGTGCTACCGCTCTATAGCGAACAACGCCGTGGTATGGGAGAGGCCAATTGGGAGGTGTGATGTGGCCCCGAGTGGTAGGCAGTTGGAGCACGTGGGTTATGTTGAGCGAGCTCACTGTAATACAATATATAGAAATTATAAATATAATATAGCAACTCCTATCGTGTGTGATGTTGAGCGAACTCACTGGAATAAAATATGTAAAAATTCAATAGGGGTAGGATTTGACCCAATTGGACGTCGTTTAGTTGGAGCACGTGGGTTATGTTGAGTGAGCTCACTGGAATAAGTTATGTGACAATTTAATAGATAAATATATTAGAATAAAATGTTTAATTAAAATTTATTTTTATAATTTTATTTTCTTTGGCAACATTAAAAATTGTGCTATCGTGAGGCTATTACAATTCAATTACGACGATGACTTAAATTTTGCAGAATACGAATTTTGTCAAAATTAAGGTGTGAAATTTAAAAAATAGCGGACTTGAGGCCCAATTAACCAGTTAAGACAACGCTGTGACATGTAACACGTAAAATTAGCAAACTTATCCACACAAAAAGTACCTGTCACAGCTAAATTGAATCCCGTCCCATGATTATATAGCAAACGTAACATTTGCATTTCTGGAATGTTCTAAGAACTTTTCCATCTAGAATAACTTCAAGGAACGAGTCGACAGATGGCGCTATGATTGTTTACGATATTACAAATAACAAACACACAAACATACCCATTTCATAATGCGCCAGAAATCCAGTTCCCGTCACATTTGGCCCCGTTTTATACCGCAGACGTAACACCTCATTTTCCGATACAAATAATCCACCAGTTAGTAAACTACCGTTCTGGAATGTTCTAAGAACAGTTCCTTCTAGAATAACTTCGAGGAACGAGTCGGTAGATGGCGTTGAAACGTTCTGTGATATGCCGTTGAGGAATGTGCCGTAGCCGAAATCGTAGTGGCTTATGTTGAGGAACACGCGCTTGCCTGGAAGAAATGCAGATTGCAGATAAATAAACAACTAAAGCTTAGAACTGAAGAATTGGAAGAATTTTTGGAATTGTGTATTGAATAATTAATAAAATGAACTAAGTAAAATTATTATACTTGTCTATACTAAATGTTTGTTTATAACTTAAGTTGTCTAGTTAGAGCTATGATAAACATAAGAAAGATATGGGCAGTTTTTTTACATATTATAGAAAAATCTGAATAAAATTGTTGCTATCCCATTTTTTGTATCATTTCAAATAATATACTATATTGTTATAAGCATTAAATATTAAATAGAGAGAATAACGTAATCCTGATTTTAATGTTTTCAATGCTTGTCATTGATCTTCAATTTCAATTAAAATTACTACAAAATTCACATATATAATATTACAAAGTCACGTTACCAGCAGGCGCCAATATATCAATAGTACAATCCAAGTCCGGCAATAAAAAATGCGGGTAGTTGGGGCTCGCTATAGTTCCCGCTTTAGACGTGTACGTGCGAGAGGGACAGTCTGTTAGTTCTACAGCCTCCCATGTTAGTGAGAAACCCGTGCCTTGTATGCTGGAAGGGGAAATAATTGATTTTTTGATGTAAAATGTAGCTAAATAAAAACATTAACATAAGAAAAAAATTAAATTTTAACTTGCTTATGCCTATTTTGAACATTAAAATGTACAAGTATTTTTGTTGTTTTACATCTGATAAAGGCAGTTAGCTTTTGCGCATTAAAATAGATAGGTTTTGTGTACGTTTACAACCTAAAAAAAAGATTTTGTTCAACGTAGAATAGCTAAAGATTACAAATTAATAATACATGCGGGTATTTGTACAAATACTGACCTATAATCCGAATGGAAATGTACTATAGCTTCATTGCCTGACGCAACCCAGCGCACTTCACTTAATGTGCCGCAGTACCGAGCCGATTTTGTTCCAACCACGTCGCGAAACTGAAATATATAAGAAAAATAGTAAAATTAATTTTAATAGAAATATGAAGAAACGTATTTGTACAGAATAAAATCATAATATAAATATTTTTTAGTGTAAGAGGAAAGCTTTCATTTTCCACACATACCAAGCAGCTTCTCGCAAGTAATACATGGCGACCTGTTAACTGTAAACGTCAGTATTTATTACGTACCTAGCACCTTCGTAGTACATAAATAAAAACATCAAACTTATAGTTTTGAATAAGTATAAGATGTTTCTCAAGTCAGCAAACGGGAACCACCACATTTACACACAGATTTAAAGGCAGATAGAGGCAACAATATTTTTTTTTATTTAAAAAGGCTCGTGCCTTCTCTGCTTCCTCTGAAATACATCCCAGAGACTTTGTTTTATATTTATTACCGATAATCTAATGAATGGATTAAAATACAATTATTTAAACATGCAATTATTGATTTGATTGCAATCATTGCAACAATGACATAGCTATCACTTCAATATAATCATAGAGTCCGAGTACGAGATTCACTTTCCCTGTTTCACTCACGTACGATAACGGGTGGGATGAACTTGTTAGCACCCTAGAAAATAAATATGGGAAAAGTCTTCAAAAACAAAGCAACTCTGTACACTTACCTCAACATAATCATACAAACAGTCCCTCTGATACTCAATGTCCACATCCCGTAATATGAGTACGAGGCGGGATCGCGGTACGCCGCGTACGATGCTCACTTGTTCCGTTTCACTCGCGTACGGTAGAGGGTGGGATGGGCTTGTTAGTACTCCTGGAAAGTGAATATGCACTTATTATAAAAAAAATACAAAATTTTATTTGGTAGCAATATAGAAAGCAATAATTATGTAGATAATAGAATACCAGAGAGTCTAAACATCATGTCGTACCCAAAAGTTTTATCAGGTGTGTGCAATTATATTTTTTGTGTGTATAAATTGTATCTTTGCATTGTACAATAAAGTGTTTTCTTTATTTTATTTATTTATTTATTATTAAAAGTAGAAAGGTGTACCTAAATAGACGAAGCGCTCCGGTAGCGGCATTTTGAATGTCAGAATTATTTTCAGTTTTACTTCAGTTGTCTCCTTTTTTCTCACCATAATTATCCACACGTTCCACTTATAATATCATTATGTGTAGGTATGTTATCATTAGTAAAATATCTACACATTTTTAGTTATAGTTGTGTGTATGTATGTATGTGTGTTAGACAACTCACCACTAGCGCCCTCCACAGTCTGGTTGGAACGCACCAACCGCGCGGCCAGTCGACGCTTGCACACAAACCCGCCCGTGAGAGAACAACGACGTAGAGCCCAGTATAACCCGCTCGGTTGTGATGGTACGGGGGAGGTTTTCCACTGCGATACATTTTTTATTTTTATTTTATTTATTTAGGATAAAACAGTTACACATTAAAATAAACAAATGTCGTATACAATAAAATTCACAAAAGAACGTTTACAATTTAAATTAAAACATCAAAATGCAAGATTTTTTTAGTTACATTGTAACTATGTTAAGTGTGGAAACGTTTGTATGGAGATTTAATATTATAGTATTTATTTATATCTACAATTTAAAAACTAAGAAGCCCTTATGAATTTTATTTAATCATGTATGAAATTAGTAAGCTTTTACAGTGTAGTAAGTGCTATATTTTATCCAACAACACCAATATAATGTTTACCACGAATATATCCTATCCCTATTGTTTTAAAAGATATAAACATATAATTTCAAAGTTAAGTTATTGCAACGTATAAGAGGCTACAGTAACGTGGTTACAAGTAATAGCCTTAATTAAAGAAATAATCGCGTTAAGACTTGGTACTTACAGCTGCAGCTGGTTGGTCGAACCCATTTAAAATGTTTTAATTTCTATAAGTTCAAAATTGTCGTATTGTATTTTATTTCAGTTTCCTTAATCCTTATACATAATATTCTAGAAATATAAAAGTTTATTGTAATGAAAAAAATATTATAAACAATTCAATATGTTTGTTTGGGCACATTTATTGAGCAAACACATATTTGTCCCAACAACCAACGTTACTATTGAACGAAATATTGCTGTTATTGTTTGTCAATATTTATTTACGGCAGTGATGTTAATTTTTTGTAAGTTATTGTTTTTTTCAATAACTCTGTATTATTGCTTGCAAATAAATAAAAGTTAATATTAGTACATACTAGCCCACAGTATTGTCTATATATATGCTTGTGCTTCGAAAAATAATGATATAAGAATAAAAGGCTTTCTATACATATAACATACTTGTGACGATTGTAAAAATTACAAGCATGTTTATCGCAAAAACCCCGTCATTCAAAAGTAATACTGCATTTCCGACCGAAAAAGGGTCAGGAAGGGTAAAGTGAGAATGATACAGATAAAAAATTGTTATCCATTCAAATAAGGGTCGTTGCTTACGTGACACATTTCTTAATATTTTTCTGCATGGACAAATGTTGACAAATGAGCTGCTGGTAAATTTTTATTCGAATTTCAAACTTTTTTTGCGTTTTTTTTAATAATTACAGATAATCACAAAATAAAATTGTTTTTATGTCATATCTCGAGAGTTAAAAGACTTGCTTGTTGCTGATAAAATTGAGTGAAATAGCGAGATCGATCATAATTAGTTGGATGAAAGGATTCTTACTTTGGGGAGTACTATTTTGGAAGCTTTCCACATTCTTAAAATTAGTTTGTTTTCATTAAAATTTTGGGTTACGCGTTTATTTTCATGATTGTGAAATTGACCGATTGTGAAAATAACTTGATTTATATAGTGTTTAAAACTTACGAGTTTTCTTCTCGTTTCATCTTTACATTACATTGAAAATATAAAAATCTTACTTAGATTTTTAATAATAATTTGTAATTAATTATTAGCTACTTATATATAATACTAAATCTATCCCTTTGGGTGCTAGCCACGCGCCAAGTCACTAAGTACACTTTTCCAGCGCTGTCCCTATAATATAACACAAGGCTCACGCCGAGCTGTTATATCAGGGCAGCGCTATATCAAATTATCTTACCTGTACAGCCAAACAAGTATCACCCGCTTCCTCCGTATCATTGTACGGCGGCCAGGCGGTATATCCCAGCGCTGACCCATCAAGCCACGCTAACGGCGCTTCAAGCGCTAACTTCGCCCCAAGCCAGTGCACTACACCAGCGCTGTATTCCCCGCTCTGTCGGATCCCTGATACGATAAAGCGCTGTTCTTCCGCTGAATGGATGGACGCGAGTTGCATGTTGAGGCCTTCGCATATCTGCGGATGGTGTTAGTTTTTTAGTGTTGTTTTAGATGGGTGTTGAATTGGCGTCTTTGTTTCGAGTTACATGTAATTGAATCTACTTATAACATCATGGTCTAATATGTGGTACCTAGACTTACCTTACTAACATTAAATAAGAAAAATAACATACCTAATTCCGTAAGTAACGCAAGTTTAGAGGTAAAATAATAAAAATAAACTAAAATAACGTGTAGCTACTTTAAAAACTACGGTATATAAAGTTTTTACAATTTTATATATCGAAGTCTTGAAAAGTCTTGAACGAGTTTGCAGTGCAAATATTATTTCTCTCAAACTTGATTCCACGTGATCTTAAACAAACGTTTCCAGCTACGCGGTATTTCTTAAGCATACAAGCATAATTTTATAAAAATACTAGCGGTCCGCCCCGGCTTCGCCCGTGGTACATGTTTACGTTTTCTCTACATAAAAACCATCCTCGTACTTCAAGGAATATAATAAAAAAAGAATTATCGAAATCGGTTCAGCCGTTCTCGAGTTATGCGCTTACCAACACATTTTGCGATTCATTTTTATATATAAAGATAACTCTAACTTCTAACTTTCTTATTTGATGTAGTAAAGAGGCTATAAAATAAATATGTGCATTGAATTAAGACGGTTTTACACATGATTTAGCGACAAAAGGAAAATTTGTCGTGAAATAGGAGTGAAAGGTTTATTTACCATAATGATAAATTCTCTATTCCTACGTTAAATAGCTAGAAATTGCCTTTTATCTTAACATCAATATATAACGCAAATTATTACATGTCCAAAATGTGATAATAATCCACCGAGAAAATTACCAGCATGGAACTGTAAAATCGCAGCCGTCCTAAGGGAGAAATAAATTCGCAGAACGCGCTACAAGCTTGGAAACCCAATTGTATAAAAGGATATCTCTTGAAATGGGTACATTTCATCGTTTGAATAACAAAACATCTAACTTGCTTTGTATTTCACTTTTATTTTATCGCACGGAATGAAAAGAGTAGACAAATTGTAGGCAATGTGTTTCGATTTAATCATGGTATACAATAATTGTTACTTATTTAGGTTTTTCATCAATAGTTGGCAGTGACAAGATTTATCATTTATTTTAATTATTAAATTTTAATGAATAGTCCCCATATTTCATAACTAACATATTATTTATTGTGAAAATGCAAAAGATCGTATAATTTAAGATCAAACCGCAAATAACCTAATTTTAAACAAGATACAAGGGTATACATGTCCAAAATGTGATAAAAATCCTCCAAGAAAATATATAGTATAATTTAAGACACTGTAAGTAGCTCATTTCCCCGAAACAAAACTTCTCCAGTATACGATCGAACTACGATCACACAAATATCATTCGATTAACACTAGATTGCGCTACTGATTGCTACCAAACTCACAATTCGGAACTCGCAACTCAAACAATTACAATAATCAGAGCGCAGATTGACTAAATTACCTGTGGGCTAAGTTAGTCGGGCAAAGTGAGTTGCGCTCGTTAGTCGTATCGATTCGCAACTTGGCGGCGGGAGAAATGATCCAAAAAATTGCCAACACCATTTCACACTCCGCTTCGCATCTTCGAGATTACTTCTAAAACACTTTATTAGCCAAACTTTTCGCATTTTTTTCAATTTTAAGTTTTGTGTCACGTTTGCGCTGTGCTTATTAGATTGAGTTTTTGGAGTGACTTTTCTCGATGCAATTTAAATCCGTTTGTTTGATGATTCAGCTATTATTGACCTGTGTTCAACGTCGTCATTTGTTGAACTGCGTTCAACGTTGGAATGTCTTAACGTCTGATATCCTAACTACCCTTCTGTAGGTTATCTACAAAGTTACTAGGTTACAATACTTCTCATACTTAAGTTTTAGTTAGTAGTTTTAGTTTAAAGACCAAGTCCGACCGTATTAAAGGGATTTTTTACCTAGAATAGTTATTTATGGTACTATTAAACGTCACACAGAGCTCTTAGACTACATCCGTAACAATGATGGATGATAGCAGCAGAAACTTTTACGGAAAATGCACAATCATTTTCCATTACTCGCAATATGAATTGCATATTTTATCAGGAAATATCTCACCTGCTTCGCCGTGTCCCAGGAGGCTCGCGGGTAACCAGAGAATAGATAGCAGTAGCCGTTGAATAGGATTTGCTTCGAGTCCATACATGATTGAGCTGAGAATAAATACTTGCATTATTTAGTGAGAGGGAAATATCTCGTTCCTTAATAACTGCAAGAATAATAAAATATAAAAACAAATTAGTATTTTTTATTTATTATATTGTTAGGTATTAAAATATAGAATTCATTAATCAATAAATCCTTTTTTGATTCGTTAGGATATCGAAAAGCTTTTCTTTTTTTTGCGCGAATTATTGGCTTCTCAGCTATACCTAGATGTTGAGTCTGTGTGTCGATTTGTATATTCCTAAAAATAAAGTACTCATAATGCATATTCACCTAAATATGAATATAAACCATACACAAATGATCAATATACTAAATTGGCAATGCCTCTAAACATTTAGTAGCCATTCCTCGAACTTGTCGAAACTCCGCACTCAATCACTTCACAAGCCATAAACTAACCTTACTTAACTATCGCATCTCTGTCTCGTCTCAAATAAAACTAAGCTACAGTAAGCCGGTATAAGCCCGGCTTAATGGAGCGGAGTATAAGCCGAAAAGATGATACAATACAGTGTGCAAATATTGTGCACGAATGAAAACTTCAAACGTCTAGCTTAGAGAACCTTTTGTTGCTATTGATTTTTCATCTTTAATCTCTTTAGTTAATCGTCAGTGCAATATTTTCTCGTGCTCGTTCTTTAGAGGGTTTATACAACATAATATGTATTGTGAATATAATAGCGTCTTTTTTTTAATTTACAATGTGATTTGTAGTCGTTGTTTGTCGCATTTATGTTTTATGATTCCCCAAGAAACATGTCGAAT
Source organism: Colias eurytheme (assembly GCA_907164685.1). Classification (NCBI taxonomy): domain Eukaryota; kingdom Metazoa; phylum Arthropoda; class Insecta; order Lepidoptera; family Pieridae; genus Colias; species Colias eurytheme. The sequence continues at coordinate 53,998 of CAJQZN010032493.1, forward strand.
TTCAACTCCCAGACAATCCTACTATACTCATAAATAAATGCCAAATAAATGTCTAAAAATAAAACACTATACTATACTATAAAAACATTCCCACCCAAAATGCGAACATTTAAAATGTGGCCGGCATAAAACGCCACGAAAGGTCCACTCAAGTCGAGCCCGTCTGAGGACCATCCACTCGATGGCTCTACACTGTATGACTAATTAATATCTTTTTAATCAAGGGTATCCAATATTTATTGGGTATAATTTGCTCTAAAAGTTCTGAAATATTTTGAACTAAGCTCTAGCGGATCGTCCATCGAGAGTTAGTTTGCGTATTTTTTATTATTGAATAGTACGGTTACACGTACGAATTTTAAGTTTTTGTTAAAGTTAAAATTATTGGAAATGACTATTTTTACAAGAATATATAACTAATAGCCATTTAGTAGCTTTATCTTTCTATAATGTAACTAAAAGTAAAAAATAACAAGCCTGAAGAAAATTCGAAAAAAAAAAATGCATTTAATCCCAAGAAAAATTAAATTATTTTGATAAAGTACTGTAATTTCAGGTGATGCTTTCGCAAAACTTCCGAATTCGATAGTGCTCAACTTCCGCACGATGTAAAGTTCATAAAAACGATAATTAGTTCCAAAGTAAATTGCATGTTATTTAAACAAAACCAAGTCTTTTTGCGTGTATTTGCACACCGCTGCAAACTTATCTTATTGCTTCGAGAGACAAGAACTACACAAGTACGTTCAAAAACTTAATTAAAACTAGGACAAGCCGGCTAGTTGGATGCTAATAAAGTTTAAATGCAGTCCATTGTGTAAACTATCACAATGCGAGAAGGTTGTTATTTGTTTGTGCGATCTGTTGTAGTGGCGACTGGAGTTAAGCTAACTTGTTTCGATATTATAGTACAAATAATCGTTAATTAAATGTAAAAGTCTCATCGTCCTGAAGAGGAAGGATTTTTCCCTATTAAGATGCTTAGAGTAACTGGAAGAGTCATAATAAAACAGAAAAATATTTAATCGTTATTTAATATAAGGGGTGTAAACATTTAGTACTTCCTCAAACTTTTACCACCTTTTTATGAGATAAAGATAGTTTAGCGTGATGAGAAAAGCAGACATTTAACGATATTTTTTTGTTTTATCACCTCATTTGGTATTTATTAGTAATAACTATGTATGTCTTATGTTTATAAATTATAGTTTTTATAGTTGCTTTAAAGATGAATCGATTTTTGGCCAGTAAAGACGTAACTGTTCTTATCACTATTAGATAATATTATTCAATACTAAAACATGTGTTTAAATCAGGCAAGTAAACATATTAAACAGTGTTTTAAAAACATAAAATATTACACCGTTTGTCAAAATAAGTTCAACATAGAACCACAGCACACCACACACATCCATTTTTATCACACTGTCTCGTCAAATATTGTGTTCTTCTTTCTTCTTGTTCTTTCATACAAATAATAATCAGTAAACCAACTCAAAACATAGCCCCCCCCACACACCACACAAAACTCACAATCACACACCCACCCAACAACTCACACCCCCCCATACTCACAATCCGCCAGCGAGATCTTCGCCCGATACCCCGCGAAGTGCCGCTCATGATCAGACCGAAACCGCAGTCTCAGCACGTGTCCCCGCGACCGATGTCTCAAAAGTTTCAACTTCCCCCCCCAGTCCCCACACACGCGTCGTCGTAACCCCCCTGTAGTACTAGTGGCTCGCCAGCCAGCACTGCGACCGTCTGATTCGGGTAACGGACTTGCTAGCTCTTCCAATACCTGGAAAAGTATTGATTACTATAGCAACCATTGTGGTGTATAAACAACTAGACTCACAAAAAAACCTATTAAAAGCAAAGAAACTAATAAATGTTAGAGCTGTGTTGTAGAAAACATTGATTGAAATTAACAACTTATCTTGAGAGCATTATAAAGTTATAAGAAAACTCTGCCTACGCGCGAAGGCTGAGTTTTGCTTTGGACAATTTTTGAGCGTGAGTCTAGTTCTTTAAATTGTACGTCGATGCTCGCAGGTGACTATATCCAGTTATAACAATTGGAAATTGGAAACAAACATAAAAATTAAAGGAAATTATATTTTTTAGTGAAAACTCGTCTAAAATTTTACAGTATGCTGTATAATGAAATTAGGAATTAGCATGTTTATGTTACAAGTCGACTATTGAGTCTACGCGTTTGTTGCACGCAAAATGTATATAGTTAGACGATCTGTGGATAATGTCACTGACTGTTTTTGTATAATTTCTAACATTTCTATTGATATTCGTTGCAAAATAAAGAAAAATAACAGAATCAGATCTGAAAAAAAAATAGGACAAGAATAGTCTATCCCGGAGCCTTAGCTTAAAATATTATGTGAGAAGAATACATGTTATAACATAATGTCCGTTTGATCAAATATTTCCTATTTATTAGCAAACATAAATTTCTTATTTATAAGCAGACCCATATTCTAGTAATAAACTGCCTACATCGCGCAATTTTCTAGAGCGAACGTGACCAAATTCAAAACATGTTCCGTTCCCATTTATCCAATGACTTTAGCATTTAAGGAACACATTAGAACTGTGCTGCTGTAAAAATTTGGCATCGTTTAAAGTTTAAAATAAAAAAATTCGCTTAGTTTTGTTCTCCACTTGGGCGACACCCAAACCGTTTCAAAGTCATTGAGTAAATTACTGCCATTATGATATGCTAATGATCCATACGTAGAGGACAATCTTGAGCGGGTGTTCTCGACGAGACAATTACCCATTTTATTGGCTCATTGAAGCGATTTGACGGCTAATTTAGTGGAACATGTAAATAGTAATGTATGCAAATTGCTAGTAACTTGATTAGGGACATGTAAGGTACTGTAGATAGAAGAGAAATGTATTGCTATATATGCTGCTTCTTTATGTGAAATGAGACGAATTGTGGTAAATTTAAAAAAAATATTTTTAAAACTTAAAAGTCAATTTTAAGTACTGCAACGGATAGCATACTATCATAACCTTCGAAAATTCATAAGCATATACGAATTTCATAAGAACTCTCTCATTGAATACCAGCAATGATGTTATTTAGGAAGAGAAACTCAATTATCTAGATTGGTAGTACTCATAGAGATAAAGAATTTACGTCCAAACATGTTTACAACATAAACGAAGTAAATTAGATAATAAAAGCAACAAATACCTCGTTTTCTGAGCTGTACGAGTGATGATCTTGAACGGTCCAGTCTTCTGATCCATGCTCGGTGTTGTTCTCTAAATTCGGCTCCAATATCTCTAAGAAGTCGTAACTGCAACTAAAAGATACAATGTCAATAAAATGTATGTGATGTGCCTGGAATGTTTATTGAATTGGTAGTTCTTCTTTTGTAGCTATTATGTCAATTTTACGGTTCTTCGTTAGAAATATAAATGTGAATAGTTTTTCCAGCCGAAATATGAAGCACATCAGTACATTTTTTTTTATGTTAAGTATGCTATACATGGCTCAGCAATTGGTAATATGTATTATCATCAACTGTAATAACAATTTGATGGCCAGCGATTTTTTGGTAACCTTATTTTGAGGAAAACATCAACCGAGGGCTAAAAGTCGAACTCACACTCAAAGATTGCAGATATACATAAAAAGGTCTGATTTTCCGCTACATTCG
>CAJQZN010032494.1:0-23951 GCA_907164685.1 Colias eurytheme
TTTTTTTTATATTTCGTCCAAATTTCTTTGTAAAAGTTGATCAGTTATATAAACATGAAGTTGAAGATATCAATAGAAAGTATTCGCTAATTTTGTGTACTGATAAAAAAAAATCACCCGGTGTAATTTTCACGAAAATTGTTTTAAATTGTCATTTTTGGTACTTATTACGAATATTAAATTATACGAATGATTTAATTTTTAAAAATTAAGTGGAGCAACTTTCCCTGAGTACATTTGTATTATTTACATATAGGATGACAGGATGCATTTGTTTGCACTACTAGACCAAGCCCTTAAGTATTCAAAATATTTCGTGAATCATTTTAAATTAACCAGTTCGTGTGTAACAATGAATGTTATAAATGTATTAAAATTAATATTAAATAATGTCCTCTGATATTTTCGTAATTGTTGGCTTATATTTGTTGGATACTAATATGAAATATTTATGTTGATAATTTTGTCGCATTTTCATTAATAATTTTCAATTTATTCATTTTTAAATATACTGAATATAAAATAATTATAATGCCTGGACTTCTTTAGAATTTGATTATAATTGTATGCTCACAATATAAAAATTAAAAACGTTTAAGAAATTATTTAATAGAACTGTTATGTAATTATGTATGTCATGTCGTATTATAAATGGTAAAAAGTATAGACTTAATACAATCCTATCTAAATTCCAAAACTTAACAAAGTCTCTACATTTCATCCTCATGATTATTTTCAATATTATCCATAAAACCCTGATAATATTCATAACATTACGTCACATTTGGCAAACTCTATCTTTAGAAGTTGTTAAGTTCTCAAATATTCATATTTGGAAAGGAATTGGCCTTTTATACCGTCTCCATAATGTATCCGAATTCAGAACTTTACACCAGAACAGATACATAATTCCCACTTATAAAGTGTGAATATCTGTTAAAAACAAAACCGATTACACTCAAACAAACACTAGGTTATTTATCTTAACAGATAACATGTATAAAATATGGTTGATCGTTTACAATGTCTGAAGATAATATCGTCGCTTCAGGCGAAACCCCGCTCTATTCCAACGCTGGGATCTCGACATAAATGTCAGACACAGAGATCACGCTTTACTAGTTTTATTTCGCTTTTAAACCTTCACAAAACGTACAAAGTTGATAACGTTAAGGGTCAATTAATTGCGATAATGCCGGCTTTTTTACGAGGTTTTGCCCGCTTGAAATAATATTGGGGATTGTTGGAATAGCTGTTTGCTTAATGTACAAATAGGGTATAAGCTTATAAGGGTTATTGCAAGTATTGTTGGTGTGTGTGCGAATATACGTGACTTTCATGTGGGTTATAAGGCACATCTGATCGTCATCACATCATCTCATCATCATCACATATACGGCTACACTGATCGATTTTCACGTGGACATGTAGGTGATCAGCCTTCTGAATCCTGCCAAATCTTTCTTTTTTGTTTGTCTCCTCCGGGAATCAAACTCATGACCCACCATGCGTTAACCATGACCTACCTAGTAAGCAGATTGGATTGGATTGGAAAAATTATAAGAGTATATTGATTAGTGTTATCTAGTACATACTAATGAAAGAAATTCTATGTAGGTCAGGGTATAGACTGCTGAACACCTAGTAATGGCAATGATAATTAATAGTAAAATCGATTGGTGTAACAGATATAAAACGCTCCATATTCAACGATTTTATTTCATCTTTTTGAGCAAGCCTGATGCAGGATCATAAGTGATATAAATACTGCCTATTAGGTACCTAAATAGTGAAATTCAAGTCAAAATCCATTGTGTTATATTATCAGATATAGCAACAATGAAACAAGCAGACGGACACTTCTAATAATTTCTACTTCGATATAATAAAAATATTATGTAATCCATATTATAAGGCATTTCATGAAAAAGATGTATGAAGCGTATACGCGTATATAAGTAGACAGTTAAATTCTTCAATAAATTCATTTATTTATTTATATTTAAAAGGGCCGTCATCGGAAGAGATTCCTCTAACAATATTTTTGTTTGAATTTCTTTATTTACCATGGAGCAATCGTGTCAAGGAATTTTGTAATAAAAATATCAGCATACATTCGAAACACAACAACTAGCGGTAGTTCCCTTCTGAATCCCTATAGTTTGCTCAGTCCCTTCGGATTGGTTTATGATTATGTACCTTTTGAAGTCCTACAACATACCTACAATCGGCTTTTTATTTATAGATGTTTGTATCACAAATCCCTCCAGCCATTTTCTACTCCTTATTTGGTGGTTTGTATTAAATTTCTGTTTTGATCAAAGTGTTTCAATGTGGGGAGAAATTGACATTTCTGTAGCGGGTGCCGGGAAATAAGATCATGCTGAAGTTACGAGTATTGCCACTGTAGCTTACAATTTTGTTAGTGTATTTTATAATGATGTTCTGTGGATTTATCTTTGATGTTTTTACTGTTTGTTTTTATGCAAGGTGAGCGACGTGTTATTACGCTATCACTATATATTATATAAAAAAAGAAACGCTCGGGAGATACATTTAAAATATAGCACAATATGCATCCATATCTGTGTTAAATAAACCATTTTAACACATAGTTAATTACTATAGATGTTGTTTTCTGTTATTGGTGTAAACAACAAATATTATCAATAACTCATCTAAATTAGTGGATTAAATGTACCTACTTCCGGCATTCGTCCTAACTTCTAATACATCATGGACTGATTATTATGACATAATCTACCTAATGAAATGTTATGAGATGTTTTTTAATGAACATTGCACATAGTTTCCAACTTAAGTAGTGCAATTTTATATAATAGGTTACATATAATACATAGTATAATATGTAATATTATTGTTATAAGTTATTACCTACCGAGTACCTACCAGCAAAATGATAATTTATAGTAGTAATAAATAATAGTTTGAAAATACTATAAAACACGCTTTTTGCAAATTGAGAAATGGAATAATTTTATCAAATTAGTGTATTGTCATCGGTCCTCAATAAATCTACAAAGTTTGAACGAAATCTGGCCGTTTAAAGTGGGTCAAAATCGCGCCCAAAGAAGTCGGTTACAAACAAACATACAAACATACAGGTGAAGCTAATAAAAAGCGTGAAATAATAACAATGAAAAACCCAGTTATAAAGATTTAAATAAAATATTATAAAATTATTTAAATGTATTCTAGAAAAAAGCTAGCGTTACTAACACGAAACTATAATAGATTTATTATGTGTGTGATTACACGCATCGCAAGAAAACACTGAATTTCAATTAACGAGAGTGAACTCTATCTCAGCCTACACAATATATTATTAAATGTATTTCATCATCATCATTATATGTATTTGTTATCCTTATATCCTGTATAAATTAATATTTTTAAATCGTTCAATGTATGTGTAATGTAGGCCGATAATTAATATAATATTATGTAAACGATACGAAGTTTATAATTATTATCTGCCTGGATTTTAGGTACATAGGTATATTATATGCTAGTTTACCGCCTGCGGCTTCGCCTGCTTTGTTAAAACCTAATAAATTATATACTAAAACATTCCTCTTGAATCACTCTATCTATTAAAAGAAACCGCATCAATATCCGTTGCGTAGTTTTAAAGATTTAAGCATACAAAGGGACATAGGGACATAGGGACAGAGAAAGCGACTTTGTTTTATACTATGTAGTGATGTATAGAATATAGATATTATAAAGGTGACGTGATGTTTTCTTAAAAACCTCGTGCTTGCCTCAGCAACTTTTGGTTCGAATTGAAAAAAATATATATTTGTGTGATATTCCCCACACATGGTGGAATAAGGCTATACCTACATGATGTAATCGTTAAGTATGCACATGCGATTATTCCATGTCTTTTGCAGATATTCAAATACTTTAAATGCTTTAAATGACAATAACATTGTATTTCCTATATCACACTACGAACAAAAACAACGTAGAGCATAGCATGAATGATACTTAAATGTAACAATCATCATAAAAATAATCCTTCGAAAGACAAAATTGATCACTTTACATTGTAGAATGAAGTATAAAATACAATAATACTAACACAATAAAATTGATTTTCAGATGAACCGCTCAAACGGTTCTCAAGTGCTCCTCCGGCGCATGGATCTAGGCCTCGCTGGTAACTTCAGCTGCGAAGTCACAGCCGAGTCGCCATCCTTCGCCACGCAGATTGCTACCAAGTTTATTGATGTTATTGGTAAGTGTAATTACCTAAAGCGATATAAATTATTAATTAAGAATTATTAATGTTAGAATTGCTTACCTGGTGGTAAGCAACCAACACAACCTATGAACATACAACGCCTCGGTAAATAGTTATGAACATAAAATATTATGGAATAAATAACAGATTGATCAGAGGAGAATTAAAAATGTTTGAAAAAAAGAAGATAATATACACACTTTTAGCACCAAGAATATCGATTCTGTCATATCGAACTGTATCAACAGTGAAAATTTTTAAATAAATAATGAAAGGGAACAAAACATAGATGACAAAATGTTTCCCACAGCAGCATGTATTGCAGAATTCCTGCTTTAAATCGATGGACACATTTCTAATGTGTCCTGATTCGAACAGTATAGCCTAAAAAATAGAGGATGCATAAATTCCCGTAACGGTGAAAATGAATACGAACGTTCGTCATTATAGAGAGTGGTGTGTACGCATGATGAACACAACTTTTTAAATGATAAATGATTATATCTACGTGTTTTTTGGAAGATTTGCGCACTTTTTAAATTATGATTATATTATGTATGCTTTTTTGAACTTTTGGACCAAGTTTCAGTTTTATGGCTATTTATGTAGTTTGGCTGATTATTATTATTTTGTTGTGACCATCATGCTTATAAAAGAAACTTAAGGTGATGAATTAATTTTTCTAACATTTACGGCCCTTTTTAAACCTTCGTAATTTTTATATTATTAAAGTTGTCGTGATGAAAATTCTTGACAAGAAAGTTCAATAGTAACACAATACGTCTACCGTTTTAGAAACATGATTCCATGATATTTTCTCGATAGAAAAAAAATACAAAGTTCTCATTGTTATTTTTTTTTAATCTCTGGCATCTTCAAAATAACAAACGTAAAGTTACGACTTTTTGGATATTAACTATAAAATATATAACCTATACGTCTACCGAGTTAGAATTTTGAAATATGCGATAGTTTTGAAATAAACAAGAAATACCTGAAATTAGCGCGCGACCAGCCAATATAGCGAGAGCCGCCCTGTACCTTCCTACCCCGATCGCTGCACGAGTCATTCCCGCTACGGCCGTCACACGGGGAACTTGTGTCGCTCGCGCAATCGTAACAAAGGGTGACAACATGATAAGACAAAATGAGACAAATGGGGACAATAAAGAAAATAAGAAGAAGAAACATAAAGGTTGGAGGAAAAAGAACGCTTACAATTGGAACAAATTATTGAAGTAAGTTGGTTTTATTTTATATTTGATGATAATTGTATTATAGACGATGTTTGATATGTAGCTCTGTTTTAAGTACATAACGAATGTGTAAGATTTTTTCATTTATAGCATAGATAATCTTTTCAGAAATCCGGAATCCAGAAGGAAAATAAACCCACTGATTGTTCACAATGTGAACCCACTCCTTCGTAAGTACCTTTATTCAGTCAAAAATGTATGTTATCAACGCTCTACTGGTTTTATCGCATGATTCCATTTTTAGCAAAAAGCAACAAAGTGCAAAGAAATAAAAAATCATGGTGAACTTAGTGGAAGTATGGTGGACCTAATATGGAACAGGAGCTCATTGGAGTAGTATTATATTTAAAAAAAATACGAAAAAATTTCAAGAATTACATTTCTTAGTAGGTGGTAGATAAGTATGTTGTATAAAGAATTTGATGTTGATATTTATTTCATTTATACTTACTACACCTGTGCGGGAAATTGCTTAGTACTAAAACAGGTTTATATTCATATTTACATAGTAATGTGAGTTTTCATTTTGAAAAATTTTGTGTAAGTATATTAAATTAAGTTCCTGGGTGATCTGGAAACACAATTGGGCCCGGAAGATGGCGCTGCAGTCACTCCTCCTAATCACATGAAACGATTTGGATGAATATTTGTGTGCACATTTCATTGTTGTGGGATGATTGGTTGATTCGTTTTCACATTAGCTAATATTATGTATTTTTGTTGTTAGAAAGTAAACTTAATTTAATGTTTATAATACATTATTATTGGTATAAATAAGCCAGTGTTCGTCTCACATTGCTCTACCTGCCTACCTACCCTACCAGGGCCTAACTTTGTGCTGGCTATTTTATTTTCATTATTTGTAATGAATAATTACAATTATAATAGAGTGCAAAAAATAAATACATGCGTCAATATATTTTGTGTTTTTTTTAAAACAATTTTTTAGTTAAAAAAATATCATTCCGACCGCGGCTTTGCCCGCGTGGAATTAGGTTATATCGTGAATCCTGTTTTATCCCACAGAAGTGTTCAGTTCGGATAAAAAGTATCCTATGTATAAATCCAGGCGATTAGCTATATTTTATCAAAATTGGTAATGTAGTCTTGACGTGATTAAGTAACAACTAACAAAAAAATATACAAATTAACATCCAAAGTTTCGCATCAGTTTTACTGTATTAGTGATATCTTCCACTCTTGACTTTGACTGAGAAGAATTAGGGTTTATAACTTCTTTCAGAAATAGTACCTTTCATTTCTGGGCATGATGTAATATCTACGTCAGCATCAAATTCTATCTAAATCAATTCAGTAGTCCGCGTTATTGACGACCATTTCATTTTTTCAGAGTAACAATATTTTTTTGTTATTAAAATATATAAAAAGTAAACATTACGAAATAATAATAATTATTAATAATGTCTAAGTGGTTGTTAAAAAGAAGATTATTTGTTTTTAAGCAAGAAAATAAAACCAATAAATCAACAATTAAATATATGTATAACAATAATATAATTGTATGACGACTCCATACATGTTTGTCCCGAGTCGGCCAGCGGCAGCGCGGCGAGTTTGCAAGAATGACTTCGCGCACACCCGCGTTCGCGATAGCGAGCTATTAGACTCCGCCCGCCAAGCAGTAGATTTTTTTTTGTGTATCGTCTTAACAGTTGTGAACCCGTGACTTATATATTATTACTAAATTACTAAATAAACAATATTTTAATAAGTGAACATCGTTTTAAACAGGTAAAACCATCCATCCTATGGTATATCCATCTATCCTATGCCCTACGTCCTCCAAAACCTAAACCTACCTACATCCTGCGGCGTAATTTTGGTGGGATCGATTTAGAGAGTCTCTGCTCTGACGCTACCAGTACTAACTGGGACATGGTATTCGAAACTAGTAGTGTAAATGATAAAATTAATCTATTCAACAATTTGCTTATACAGATTTTCGATAAACATGAACCTCTTAGACGTATTAAAGTTAAGCACCTTCCGGCGCCCTGGCTTACTCCAGAATTAAAAATTCTAATGAATAAAAAAAATCGTGCTAAAGCCAAACTCAAATCTGCTAAAACCGATTTTGCGCGGGAGAAGTATAAAAATATCCGGAATCGTTGCAATACATTGTGTAGAGATGCACAAAGACGCCATATCCATAGCTCCGTCGAGAACGGCGACACGGGTAAAATATGGAAATTTTTAAAAACATTAGGAGTTGGTAAATGCGCCTCAAATGAATTTCCCACCAATATTGATATTGACTCATTAAATAAACATTTTGCATCATCATCTTCTATTTGTCCAAATCAAAAAAGGTCTACCCTTAAAAATCTTCCATCAACCCCAATTCCTGCTTATCCACCGTTCTTTTTTAATCGATTTACTGCTAGTGACGTTAAAAAGAATATTTTGTCCATTTCGTCCAATGCCATCGGTTGTGACTTGGTTAGTCGTAATATGATTGTCCCTATCCTAGATATAATTGCCCCCGTCATAACCCATATTTTTAACGTCTCCTCCTCCTGCCTCCAGTAAATTTCCTGATGTCTGGAAAGACGATAAAATTATTCCTCTTCCCAAAAAAACTAATCCTAGTATTTATTCAGATTTTCGCCCTATCTCCATTCTGCCTTTCCTTTCCAAAGTCCTCGAACGCCTCATTCATCAACAGTTTTGTTCCTTCCTTTACACCAATAATATCCTCAGTCCCATGCAATCCGGTTTCCGTCCAGGTCATAGTACGACTACCGCACTCGTTAAAGTCACGGATGATATACGGAACGGAATGGACAAGAAGCAGTTGACTGTTCTTACTCTCCTAGATTTCAGTAACGCCTTCAACACCGTCGATTTTGACATACTACTACAACTGCTTCATTCTCTTAACGTATCTCCTACAGTAGTTGATTGGTTTCAAAGTTACTTGCATGGACGCCGGCAACATATTTTACTGGAGGAGAAGAAATCTTCCTGGTGTGCCGTTACTTCCGGTGTCCCGCAAGGTGGCGTTTTGTCCCCTCTCCTTTTTTCTGTATTCATTAATTCTATAACAAAAAATTTGTCTTCTCTCTATCACATGTATGCCGACGATCTCCAGATATATACCCAGTCATCTCTTGAGAATTTACCTGATGCTATCAAGACTACTAATACCGATTTGCAAAAAAATTCGGATTGGAGCCATAGTTTTGGTCTAAATATCAATCCTGCTAAAAGTCAGGTAATAATTATTGGTAGCTCTTATTTTATATCGCGCATTGACTGGGAATACCTCCCTAAAGTATATATTGGCGGCACAATAATTGAATATAGAGATAACGTTAAGAACCTGGGGATACTTCTTGACTCAAATTTGTCTTGGTCATATCACCTGAAAGAAACTAGCCGAAAACTTTACGCTGCTTTTAGTTCTTTGCGTCGTTTACGTTATTTCTTACCGATTTCCACCAAAATTATGCTAGCTAAGTCCCTTCTTCTCCCACTCCTTGATTATGCTGACGCTTGTACCACTGATCTAAATGAAGACCAATTAGATACACTTGAGCGTCTCCAAAATTTCTGTGTACGTTTTGTTTACGGTCTTCGTAAATACGACCACGTTTCCCAATTTCGAAAAAAACTCAAGTGGCTTCCTATAAGACTTCGCCGGAATGCAAATACGTTGAAGCTTCTTTTTTCTATCCTTTTCGATCCCAAATATCCTTCCTATTTAAAATCCTAGTTCAAATTCCTTGATTCTGATAGTTACTCCCTTCGCTCTGTTGATAACCTAATCCTTAGTTTTCCTTCCCACCAAACTAGTTACTTCGGAAATTCCTTTGCTGTAACCGTTGTCAGACTTTGGAATTCTTTGCCATTAGCTGTAAGACGAGCTTCCTCTCTTAAGTCCTTTAAAAATCTTTTACACCAGCATTTTTTAAATATAGCATTTCCTGGATATTAACTGTAACTATTTACTTTATTTATTTATATTTATATACTTTATTTATTTATTATATATTTTATTTAATATTGTATTTATTTATATTATAGTTAAGTACTTTATTGTATTCTAATATGATTAATACAGGTTTCTCTATAACATAATAATAATATGTAATATATTATATTACTTCCTATTTTATTTTTAACTCATAATAATATATACATTTTTTTTTCTTTTCTCTTTTACTTTTTCAGCCACCCGCGTTCCATTAATTATATGTATTATATATCTATCCTCTACCTTAGGTGGCCTGGAAGAAATCGCTTTTAAGCGATAAGGTCACCTTTTGTACTTCGCATCCAAACAGATATATATTATACTGTACATTATAATATTAAATGGTGAGGTACAATAAATGATTAAATAAATAAATAAATAAAACATAAAAATTATCTCAAAATAATTTACCATCTTTCCATACTTATCATTAGAGAAATCAACTGATGATAATATGCATAGTAATATTAATAATTTACAACCGCTTTTTAATCATCCAAAAAATGTTCTATCACCCATAAGCCTGTAATTTATCAAAATTGTACCGCAAATAAAATGTGAATAAAATTGTCACTTTTGTACCTTCTATTACTTATCTTATATAAAAGAAATACCATTTTGACAGCATCAAATCATCTATCTTTCTTGTTTATCGTTGGCGAGAAATTAAATGATTAATTAGGTCACTGTCAAGAGCTTCGAGAACGGAATATAGCTTTTATAAAAGAATCTTTACTGACCCAATATTTAATTTTATGCCTTTTTTATTAGAAAAATTGAAACGTATTATGAAATATTGTTTCAAGCGATAGCGATACAATTTACTTCTGCTTGATATAATTCGATTTCAATTAGTTTTAATTAACAATACGAAAATGTTATATTCATCGATATAAACTGATAAATAATAAGTTTTACTTCTAAAATATCTGATAACATAATATTTGAAACGCTTGCTATTAATCTCTAAATCAAAATTAAATAAACAATAAATTTAATACATAGAATTGTATTTATAACTTGCTGTGCTCCGCGGTTTCACCCGCATTGCTCCGCTCCTGTTGGTCTTAGTGTGATGATAAGCCCTCCTCGATACGGCTATCTAACACCGAAAAAATTTTCCAAATCGGACCAGTAGTTCCTGAAATTAGCGCGTTCAAATAAACAAACAAACTCTTCAGCTTTATAATATTAAGTATAGATATGCAAAGTTCATAGTAAATATTTAACACACTTTGATTAAACTAAAGCGTAGTTTAGAACATCGAAATACAAGAACCACTCGTACAATTAATGACAATGCAGATAAACATTACTGAGGAATATATTACCGTTTGCACTACGAATCAAACTGCTCCAGCAATTTGTCCGTCTGTACATCATTGTCTGAGTTAGAAGCTTAATTCACTTGTTCTGATGCTAACGATGTTACTAGTTAGTTTTGTAATCAAGAGAGCGATCTTGTATCCGATAGATTGTAATACGGGTTTGAGCATTTTGTAGCCCCCGTACCATGATGTATAAAGCAGTATTAATTCCAGGGTGGAAAAGTGACAGCGCCATACGGGTCGTCTAGTGCTATCACTTTCCCACCCTGGAAATAATACTGCTATGACATCAACCCCCATGTCTCAAGTTGGATCGAACTGCACATGGTGTGTGAATTTTATTATAATCGGTTAAGTGGTTTAGGAGTCCATTGAGGACAAACATTGTGACACGCGATTTATATATATTAAGATTTTTACATTTTATGGAGAGAATCTTAACTTCCAATTTGTAATGCTTCCAAAAGCGTCAACACAATCCAATACACCTATATTCAATTTATCATACTTATTACTTTACACGTGGATTCGTGTAATAGCGGTGTACGGTTTCTGTAGTTTTCTATTTCACTTCATTCCAGTTTAGTTTTATCATCGCGAGATTACCTTGTTCAATGATTTCGAAGAATTTATCAAATTTCTCAAAATTAGCTCCGATTATAAGCAACGAATGGATAAACAACTCACCTTTAGATAGTTTTTTTTTACTACAGTTCGTGGTCTGGAAGAAATTATTGCTATAGCTACATTTACTACATATTATATCATTTAGTAACCAGGTAGAGATAGCTTCTTTATTCGTTTCTAGTTAACTATGTGCTGTATTATCTATACTAATATTATAAAGCTGAAGAGTTTGTTTGTTTGAACGAGCTAATCTCAGGAACTTCTGGTCCGATTTGAAAAATTCTTTCAGTTTTGGATAGCCCATTTATCAAGTAAGGTTATAGGCTATATATCATCACGCTAAAAGCAACAGGAGCGGAGCAATGCGGGTGAAACTTGATAATTAATAGAAGAGTACTTTTAATAATTATTATGAATATTTTCAACGATTTGGACGTGCTAGTTCAATATTATGCTCATCTGCAAATTAAATTTTAATTACAATTATATCAATCACTCATGCGAAGGTTATTCGTTTTGAAGTTGTGTACGGTCAGCAAAAACAACTTTTAATTGTGGCATAAAGTCAATTACGAATGTCACTTTAGTGTTAAAAATTATTTAATTTTATGGAAGCATGTATTAATGGTATATTTATTATTCTATCAACATTATTTAGTTATATATTTTTAATTACATACAACCAACACATGGATAATGGATATATAGTGCACATCCTAATAGTACATTTCTAATATCTCTGATCTAATGAACTGATTTCTTATTCATCATATGTAATACAAAAAGTAAAATTTAAGATAATACTTTGCTATATTTCTTAAGCTCAATGGAATTCAAAACCCAGAAGGAAATAAAATGCAAAATCTACCTTGAACAAAAGGTGATGTTATATGTTTTGCATTTCAGTTAAGCGTAAATTAAAAAAAGGACATTATATATCACAGAGCACGCGAGGATCTGAACAAAGATTTGTAAAGGACATTGTGCATAGAGCCGAGAATATTGTGTTGAAAAACATATTCTTGGAATATGAAGCATTGTTATGATTTATGAATCTAACGCTCTTATTTAAATGTAACAATGTGCTTTTTGGATTTAGAATTCATATGGAAGTTAGTATTGTTTAGGATGACTAGACTAACTCTAGTCTAGTCTATCAGACTCAAGTTAATTGTTAGTGTCACAATGATAAAAAAGGATCCTTGCTTTTGGTGATGTGTGATTTAATAGAGTCATTACTTACGGACGCATGAATTATTTTTTTATAATAATATTTTATAATAGTATCTTATTTGTGTACTCCACGAATTATATTTCTTTATCACTTTGTCCTTATTTATTATTATTATCCAGTACTTAAAGCAGCTGACATTCTGGATGTCATAAGGGGTCACTGAAAATCAGTGCTGAGGTATTATGCCTCAGGTATCCTGAGTGGCTTCCTTTTTTAGCGCATGCAACCACACATATATTTATGTCTTCTATTACATATTATTTAAAATTTACAATGCTATTTTATATGTGTGTTGTGTGTGCTGGATTAAATGTTTTCTTTCTTTCTTTCTTTCAAAATTGTGTCCAGTGTAAATGTCCCTTTATTCAAATAATAGTTCATTATTTGAATAAATTCATAAAATATTCACACAAATACCGGTCGCATATCTCATGTCTGAAAATGATAATTCAATTCTGTTAATTTCATCAAAAACATTTATATTCGAATTACTCACAATCGTGAAATTACTGTGGCAATAAAATGAGAAATTGGCTGCTCTATAAATTGATTATCGAATTATTTCGATACAAAATTGCGTTATACTGATGTTTTTGTGTGAAATTTGATACTTTAATAGTGGAGAAAATGTATGCTAAATTCGATAGATGGATATCGATTATCGAATAAACTGAAAACTAAAAAAGTACCCGTGTTAAATTAAAAAAGAAAGAAATATATTTTGAAGAATATCTAATTGTTTGTTTTGATGTGTGTGATAAACATATTTTGAGAAATTTCATACATAGTTTAATCGATTCTTAGAAATTTTAACTTTATTTATAGGTACCTAGTGAGCTTTTAAATCGACATCTCTGAACAATTTGAATTACCTATTAAAATTTTCCAAGAAATAAAAAAGTATCTAAATTATGAGCACGTGTGCCGAGCACAAGTGACAGAAGTGAAACTTCTTTGGCAAGATTTAAAGATACCAAAATCGGTATTTCCATGACGCGACTTTGAAATTTTACTCTCCACAAGTTTCTTCAATAATTTTAACATTGCACATTAATTTTCTAACCCTTTTTACCATATTATATTTCAGCACTACCAACATCGATACCAGTTCTCAACGCTGATAAGGACCGCTACCAACCTGGAGAGATTCTCCGAGCGAACTGCACGTCACCACCGGCCAGACCATCAGCCAACCTCACTATTTTCGTTAATGAAGAACCGGTATGTTCTGGTTTAACTTATTTGTTTGTTGCCAAATACAACAATAAAATTAATTATTAATGTTTCTGTGTAATTGTAACTGCTTATGTAGGAATTAATACTATTTTAGCAGTCATCTGGGTTTAAAACTTTTATTTTTCTTTAGTTTATCTACGAAACTCTCTATCAGAAAATTTCTGAACTTATGAACAATAAATTAATGCATAAATTTATGTATCCAATAATTATTGTATTTTTTTTTGATATCCTAACATTATATAATAATTCATTCCAATAATCAAATATTACTTACTAGAACTACTATCTATTACTAGAATCATTAGTAGTTCATAGTTTATTAAATGTTTTTACAAACACATTTCCAGGTACGAGCATCAGAAACAAGCCTCCACCCGTCTGAAAGTGGCTTGCTCACCACCAAAGTGAACATAGATATAAAAGTGACCCCAGCGCTGTTCCCTGGGGGACGCCTGCGGGTGGCGTGCTATGCGACTATGTACAACGTGTACAATAAGTCCGCTAAGCTGGACTTCTTGACGCCGGAGACTGATCCACGGCCGGAGAGAAGTAAGTAACTATTTATAAAAAAGGAATATCTATAGGGAACGAGTTATCATGTTTTTAAAATTAAAATTAAATCAATAAAAATATGCTATGTTTTGAATTCAAAAACTATAAAAAGTACTTGATAGAAGAATAAATATTCGTAACACGTAATTATCCTATGAAAGAAAACAGAGCCCCCAAATAGTCATATAAATTTCTTAACAAAAACAAGATGTAAAATAAATTCGCCAAAACCATCCGAGTCTAATTCACATCTAGAAACTTTTTAAAAAGTAAATACAATGAAATTATCGGCTGTGAAAGTTAGGAATAAATATTATGATCCCAGTGTTTTTCCCTGGGGCACGACTTTGGGACTCGCTGTACAATGCGTACAAAGAGTTAGCAAAGTTGAAAGATACACAAAGTTATAGCAGTAAAAATGCTTCGTGATATTCGAGTAACATTTAGGTATATTTATTTGATTTAATTGGTGTGTACATTATTTAATTATGTTAATAAGTGTGACCTAATGACAAACAAACACAGTTTATTATTTTTCGTTTGATTGTTTCAACACTAGGTACTATTTTATGTTTTCAATTTATTACTTTGTAAACAAAAAATGTACTATACTATTACTATAATAGTATTTTTTGTCAAGTACCTTTACGTAATTAATTATCAATATCTAAACCAAGTTCATAATAAATGTCAACATCAATACTATCGTTAAAATAAGTTTGTTATTCTATCCATTCATGAATATTTCAAATGAGCAAAGCATAAACTCGTCATAAATCATTAATACAGTAAAAGTGTTACTTCACCGTTCCACTGAAAAGCTTCACTTGTAAAGTTTCAGAACGTATAAAACTTTGACTTCACACTCTCGGAACAGTTTCGTGTGATTACGAGCCTTGTTTAAATTAAACATGATGTTCTCGCGTTTGGAGATAAGTCGATTGAAATATTTTCAAAGCCAAAATTGCTAAAATTGCCAAAATGTTTGAGGACAAAGGTATCTGTCGTATCTGTCGTATCGTCGCATTGCTCATAACTGGTTATTTCTATATTTGAGAGTAACCTTTATTGATTGTTATAATATTTTTTAAAATACAAAATAATCTCTCTTATAACATAGATCTAATATGTTTCTTTTGTTTTCAGCTGTTTCACATTTTTATCTATTGAGAAAATGTTGCTATCTAAAAATTTAAAGGTTTTAAATTTTACTACTTATACAACATAATATCTAAGCAATTTAAAATAGCAAAACTACATATTTTTATATAAAATCTGCGAATACGTGGCATTTCTCAATTCCTATCTGATTCAATTTATACCAAAGTTTGTTGAACGTACTTAGTTGTAAAATTGTTGCTTCTGTATTTTCTCCGATTGAAGCAACTTTAGTTACTTCCTACTTATTTACACTAATATTAAAAAGTTGAAATATTTCTATTTTGTGTTTGAATAAACACGGTAAAACTAAGCGATGGTATATAAAAAAGCGTCAAAATGATATTTCTGAGTGATAATATACCAATGCAAAAATATCTGAATTTTATTCCAAATCATCCCGGTTGGGACTTAGTAATTTATTACTCACTAGGTGACCAAGTGAATGTTGTATCACTAATAAAAACTATGAAAACCATTTTACATTTGTTTCTTACCGTTTAAACCTTATTATTTTCGTATTTTCCACAAAATGACTAAATGGAACTTTGGATTTATTGATCCAAATTGTTTTTGTATGCATAATATAATGTATTTAGATCTTAAGGAACCCGGTAAACTTTTTTTAAATGCAAACTTTTCTCTTTCCAGTAACTCTCAACGGAGGAGCTTCTAGAACATTCCTCAGTTGGCTTCCACTGTTTCTTCTCTTCTTTCTACCTTTAGTATCAGGACAGGATTTTGGTTTCGAAGAATTTGGTTATTACAGCTACGACGATGAAAGTGAAAAAAACCTTATTTTGTCTTTGGTCTGATGTTTTTGTTATTTTTAATACATTTTTATTGAAATGCAATGTTGTATAGTTAAGTTCTAATTCAAATTCATATTCAAATTTCTTGATTTGAATTTGAATTTGAATTTTGAATTTAAATTTGTATAGTTAAGCTTTCTATCGTTTTTGTACGCGAATGTTAGCGTTAGCTCAATTTCACGTGATTTTTCATATTTTTAATTTATATTCAATATTAAATAAGGTCGTTTTTCTTCACCCGTAAGGATTAGTTATAATATTAAGTTCTAATTTGTTAACTGAGTTATAATGTTAAAAGAGTCTATCTTTTGCACCTGATGTGGAAATTTAAGTGTATTTTAAACGCATAAGTCGTTTTATCCAAAAAGTCTATATTCTGTAATCGAAGAACAAAATATATAATCTTTGGTACAATTTGATTGTATTATTTATTTTGGCTTTCTGTGTGATTCCATTATATTATGGTAATTAGGAAAATTAATAGAGAAATTAATGAAAAATAATACTGTTATTAGAATTTCATGTAATTTTCGATAAAACAGAATTCTAAGATGTTGTAACAACATACTCGGCCTCGATACAGTTAAATTTGTAATATTAGGCCATTCTCCCATTGCGATACGCACAGGCGATTCAAGTATCCTGCAAGTCTCGGAGACTAGTCGCCGCGGAGTGTCTCACATACATTTGTGTGTAGGCTCGCACACTACTCTACCGGTACAATGTATGTGAGACACTCCGCGGCGACTAGTCTCCGAGACTTGCAGGATACTTGAATCGCCTGTGCGTATCGCAATGGGAGAATGGCCTTAATGATATAAAAATACATAATTAATGTCTCCTTTTACTTTAAAGGTATCTATAAGGATTTGTGAACTAATGTTTTTACTTTTACTATGGCTATTATTAATTCTTTTTACGTCTTTATTGTTGTATCAGCTTTCTAAAATATATAATTTCTCCTTTAAATAATCCTTTAAATCTCCTTTAAAAAAATAAAAATGTAACGTTTTATTTTCTTCATAAGATTCAGGTAATACTAAGTTTATAAAATAAGAATCAGCTAACATTAGATAAATTGTAAATTTGTAAATAAAGTCAGTAGTACGCAGTTAAAGATGTTAGACCAGTCTGGTTAATTCAACTACTCTTATATACGCATGATTATTATAAAAAAATATATAAATATTAATTTACATATTTATATTATTCAATACTCTGGACAAAAATGAGTCTCAGTGATTTCTCCAAATAGTAAAAAAAAATGATTTTCCGGTTGTTTGTGTAATTGTTTTCTTTCTCCTGTAGTTTATATATTTTTATATTTTTCTAAAACTAGGTAGGTAGTATTTGTTTAAGTCCAATTTTCAACATATTAAAATTTTTAAATTTTCTTACTTATTTCTCCGATTTTTTGGGACTGGAGTAAATAAAATATTTTTATACTAATTCTGTGTATATAAGACTCCAAAATTGCGTAGTTCAATTTGGATACTTTAATATAATAATAAAATTAACATAGATAAGTTGATGTCATCCAAAGAATTAAGAGAATAAACTACTAAAAACCATAATCTTAATGTTAATATGTCCTCTATGAATTTCATTAATATGTTTTATTTTATTATTGAATGATTTAAAAAGAAAAATAGTTTTTTCGTATTGTGAGACATCAACCAAAGCAATACTTAATTGTTGAAATTGAAGATTTCATAAGTAGTTAGTAAATTCCAAACAAGATTTACATCATAAGTGTACAATTTACATTACAATAATTTTTTTGTATTTTTTCATTTACACAATAAATTTAAAACAAATTTTATGATTCATAATATTAATTATAAATTTAAATAATTTCGAATATTTAAGTTTTAATACCTTGCGGATACGTAAATACCTAGTTTATAAGCAAAAATATTGTCAACAGTAATTTATAACTGTTTGAGAATTTTATTTAAAGTTTTAAAGTGATATAGTTTATTGATTAAATTGTCATACAATGAAAAATTTTGCGGAATTAGTGTTGTGATATTATTGTTAATTTAAGTATTTTTTGTGAATATTTTTCGGTATACTTAAGTTTTTAAATAATTGATTCAATTTAGGTTGTATTTTACATAAACTTTTGTTAGAAGCAGCATTTTTTAATAACTTTTTTTATATTAATTTTAATGATATTTTCCTACGTTATGATGCAATTGAGCATTGTGTACAAAGACAACATGTTTTTTTTATGTAATTGCCTATAATAAACGGTGTATTAATATTGTTTTATCTAGTTTTAGCGTTTATTTAAGTTATTTCTACGATTTTACTTCGAAGTATGTTTCTGTATTTTATACCTTTAAAAGTCTTGTAAACAACATGGTATATGAAAAAAAAATAGTTTTTTTAAACTGTTTCTAAATAATATTACTACTATTACATCGTGGGTCTAGATAGGCGGTTCAAATTTTCATTTATTTACAGAGAGTCTCGATTACTATATAAAAATAATTTTGATGATTTTTTTTTATTTCATCATTAAAGCTTCAGCTCCAAACCTGACTGATATTTTAATCAATTATAATTCCTCTTTTTTATTTTACATATTTATATACTAAAGTAATTTACAAGTGTTAATTATTTAGTTACTATGGCTTATGAAAACAAATCCAATAAGGACCTCACTTATGCTTACGTCACTGCCCGACACCTCAACGTGTATTGGTTGATAAAGTTATTTGTTTTATAATAAAAAGGTTTTTTTTAATCTAATAGTATGTAGTAAATACCTATGATATAATGTATGTATTATTTTATAGAGCATTTGCTGTACCTTGAAAGTGGGAGTAAACATATTATTATACCTATCTCATAATGTAACTCTTTTGTACTTTCATAGAAAGTTTAAATTAAATTATTTGAAATAACATAATATAATATAAGCAATGTATGTATCTATCTAATGTATCGATATGTAGGTAGTTATCTACTATCGCATGAGTTAATTATTTTATTAACAAACTAGCTTACCGCCCGCGGCTTCGCCCGCTTTGTCCAAAACCTAATAAATTATATTCTAAAACCTTTCTCTTGAATCACTCTATCTATTAAAAAAAACCGAATCACAATCCGTTGGGTAGTTTTAAAGATTTAAGCATACAAAGGGACTTATGGACAGAGAAAGCTACTTTGTTTTATACTATGTACCTAGTGATGCGTTTCAATAAATAAATATTTTTATTTTATAAGAAGTATGTAAAACAAGATTTTTATCAACCAATACTCAATTATCTATTAGCTGTATAATTTGCACTATCTTTTTCAAATGGCAATTTTATAACAATTTTTTTATTAAGCATTTTACGTAAAATATTGACAATGAAAATGTAAATACAATAATTAAGAGCAAATAAAACTGAAATAATTGATATAATGTGTTTCATTATTACTTGTTAAATAGGAGTAAGTCTTTAAGTTAAGTAAGTATATATTGAAAAAATTGATATTTTCATTGAATGTGGTTATGATTGAATAAATTAATCGTATAAAAGAAGTTGAAAAGATTTAATTTCTATATGTTGGATCTATACCTAAATAATACTAGTGTAGATTAAAACACGACTCAAGACAATAAGAGTTAGCGCGTAAGAGCAACTTTTGTCTCCGCAACTATTTTGTCTCTCCCATCAACTCTATGGGCTAATAAAAAAGTCTCCCGGGAGTTGCATCGCTACGTGCGCGCACTTTCTTACTTTCTAAAGTGATGTTTAAAAATATCAGCAGCAATCAGAATACTATCTAAATGTAACAGCGAAATAGAAAAGCGTTGGAATACAGTATCATAATATTAAACGAGCTGCATTTAACATTGTTTTACTCGAAACTATGAGTTTTGCTTAAAATAAATATATTCCTAATAAACCACAGCTTGTAAAAAAGGCGACAAGATACTACATATTTTATAAAACTTACTAACGTAAAGCTGAAACATGGTTGTAACAAAATAACAGTTGTTCTTAACTATTACACTAGATGGCGCTTTTATACATTTATGAGTTTTAAAGCTGGGAACAGAAGCTTATCGTTTAGGCTTGATTCTATACTTTGATAGCTAAGGGTTGGTAGAAATCACATAAATCAAACTTTTTTAGTAATTAAACATGCCAATCACCGCACGGAGTTTTCCTTTCCTGATTGTAGGGAGTGTCTTGAATAGATACTTTTAAAAATGAAGGCATTTAAATTGGCAATTTTTAACATTACCTTGTATGCTCCGTGTCATGGCAATCACTTCAATACGAATGCCTTCCACTGCACGTTGCATAAGTTAAGGAAATTCATACTGAAACTTTCCTTGAGTACCTACCTAGCTCTCTCTCTAGATGTACTAGCCTCAGGTACTAAGGGCACTCTTATTACAGATCTACTGAATATAAAAAAAATAATAATCAGGGATTTTGGTCACAAAAACTGTAAAATTTTTGAAGTAAGACATAAGTTACCTATTTAAAATATTTATGTAATCAAAGCATTCCTACTCATAATATACTACAACACATGCCTTTCATAAAATAACAATCAATCCTTTTCCATAATTTCAACGTCACATGAAACTAAGAAAAATAAAAACGGCTCTCACAAAACAAATAGCACAAACTAATTGTATGCCGCGTCTTCGCATAAATGAGCTGCGAATTATAAAGGCAATGCAATTAGGGGCGTGCTAGAAAAATCAAATTAAACCCCTAATGAACAAACATCGTCCATGAGTTCCCTGTAGGGCACACAGAGTAGCTAGCGCAGAGGCCACTGTGCTCCAGGACGAAGAACAAAGTACTTATTAGAATATAATTTTTCTAAGATTCACTACAGATATACTTTCATGATCTAAATCCAGATTGAAACTATCAATTTAGTACGAATAACATTTAATTCATATTTAAACAATACTTGAAGTTGATACAAGTTTCGATGTAATTTTATATGGAATTAAGTCAAGTAAGGAGAGGAAAATATGTACAGTAAATAACTTGCAATTCAATAATTAAATCAATTATACGAAGCTCTTACACAGTAAGTGTGTAAGAGTATGTACGTATATAATGTATGTATGTAAGTATGTACCTTAGCTAGCTTAGCTGGCTCACTTTGGTCAAAGAGACTACGGTAGATATAAATAAATTGTTTTGTCTTATTCCATTTTTACGATATTAACTTTATTTTTTTATTCAAGTTCGCTAATTAGTCCCCTCGAAGTACATCTTCATAATATCGTAAAAAATACGAACAAATAGAAAAATACAAACACAAATAAATAAAATAAACTCCGCCTCTGTTGTCTAACTACTCTATACACTCATAGAGCGCTCCTTCCCGTCGCATAGTTTGTCGCCACGGCTTCCGCTGAAGCGGTATGCCACAAGTTTAGCTAAGAATTTTATTCTAGGTTAACTTTAGGTCAATGCATAGCTTTTACAACCGTTGAGATTCGAGTTGAACGTTTTTAAATCGCTATTTACAAGAAATACATGCTTACATTTGATAGAGTTGGAAATAGGAGAAATGTGAATAGAAAAGTAAAGGGTTTGTTGTGTATTATGGTAAAACGGTAAAATTAAGGCTATAGATGATTATTGTAGAACTGGTATCAACGAATGGTATAAACATAACATATAAAACAAGGCAGAGGTTCAATATACCATTTTATAGTATTTTAATTAGTAAGAGTATTGTAGTTAAGTCTTTTATCAAATTGACAGTAGACCGGGATATGAACTAAAATTTAAAAAATAAGCTGTTTACGATGCTATTTCACACATCGATTCTTTCTCGTTGTACCTACAGTGAACTGGATTTGTGTTGTAATTAAGTAAGATACCTGTAATGTAGGATCCCATTCATAAATTTGAAATTTCCACTTATTAGGTACCTACTACGCCTTTATTCGACTACGCCTTTTGGAAGACGTTGTATTTTTCAATTACCTTTATGAAATGGGTTTTAACTTGATTGTATGGTAAGATGAGCATTTTAAAAGTTATTTATAATAGTAAATTCTCTCTCTCTCTAACTCGTTTTTTTTCCGCCTCAGATTTATAAATTAGATGATGATAGAGCAACAATAGAATTATTTTAATGTATCTATTATATTTATAAAAAATACAAATTTATTAGTTTTAGTATTTGGTTATTAGTGTATTATTACACGTTAGCAGATTACTAAACATACACAACAATATCTCACAGATTGAGCCTCCCAGTTGACTCTAAGATTAGACATACATAACCCAAACGTAATTCCAAACAAAGTCTATATTCAATAAAGGAGACTTCAAATAAATCCGTATTTTCCGAACGAAACAATTCAAACGCCAATAAGGAAATCTAGGTGTCAACCCAGTTTTCGCAAATACCTGGAAAATTTCTACATAGACGTCTTTTCTGGATAAATCTCTTATTTTAACATAAAAATAAAACGCGGGAAAATTTTACGTGGAGGTGCCAAGAAATTTACTTTATGTCAAGTGCATTCATGTGAAGAACGAAGACTAATGTAAGTCAATAAAGGCTGGTCTGTATGGATTTAAATATGTACTATTATTTCCATAGAATTGATAGAGTTAGGTACTTTTCGTTGGATTTTACCTAAATGTTTCCTAATAAAAAAGTTTTTTTTTCATTATTACAGTATTATTCATTTGCTCTCGGTATGTTTTTCGTGTAAATACACACACACACAAGCAAATTTTACTAACCCAGGTAAATAAAGTAATTTCCTTTCCAACACGTTATTAATTTTTAAATACACATTATTTTCCAATATACTATTAGTTTTGGATCGCACCCTTTTTTTAACTGTAAAAACACAGCCCATATTACTTTATTTTTACACTTATCCAACTAATGAATACCAAACAAAACTCAAACCCAAAAACACATATATCCGACCTTCACGAATTATACAGGCAAAATTATTCAACATATTCATGTAACACAAAACACTGCCCTTACGTCTAACCTAAACTTCTGTAACTCGGAAAGCCTCTATTAACAATGCAAATGTACTACTGTTCTGCATTTCATGCCAAATACATATGCTAATTGAGTTTTACCAAAAACGCCGTGCTATCAAAGTTCAGGGAAGATGCTCTCTGATGTTAGGATAGTTTTCTTTAGCATATATTTTATAAGTATCGTAGTGTTGGGGATGTGAATGAAGCGTTTATCTATCAACTTCGTATAAATATATTACATATATTATGTACTAGCGGTCCGCCCCGGCTTCGCCCGTGGTACATAATATTTACGTTTTCTCTACATAATAACCATCCTCGTACTTCAAGGAATATAATAAAAAAAGAATTATCGAAATCGGTTCAGCCGTTCTCGAGTTATGCGCTTACCAACACATTTTGCGATTCATTTTTATATATAAGAAGATTATGCATTATGAGCAAACATTTTTGAAGTGAAACTTCTTTTTGCGCGTTGAG
>CAJQZN010032494.1:34289-59419 GCA_907164685.1 Colias eurytheme
ATCATTAATTGCAAAATAAAGCCTTAATTATAAAATAAAATCCTTTCTTAATTACTGAAAATTCTAAAATTAAGCAAGCAATGAGGAATTAATTTGAGGAAAACAATCTTGAAAATACGAACCAAGTTAGTGAATAAGTTGATAACGAGGCCTCTTCGCGAAGGGGGTTCTAATAATATAAATATCCCATTAATCA
This sequence comes from Colias eurytheme, assembly GCA_907164685.1. Classification (NCBI taxonomy): domain Eukaryota; kingdom Metazoa; phylum Arthropoda; class Insecta; order Lepidoptera; family Pieridae; genus Colias; species Colias eurytheme. The sequence continues at coordinate 34,486 of CAJQZN010032494.1, forward strand.
TATTGGGAATCATCAAGTAGGTGTAATAGGTGAATTTTCTACCCAAAAGTAACCTGAAAATAATATAATTATTAATCAGAGACAGATTCATGGGTATTTGTAACTATATAGTGAATCAGCGAGTGCTCTTTGAACCATCTGTAATATAAAAATGAATCCCAAAATGTGTTGGTAAGCGCATAACTTGAGAACGGCTGAACCGATTTCGTTAATTCTTTTTTTATTATATTCCTTGAAGTACGAGGATGGTTCTTACGTAAAGAAAACATAAATATGTACCACGGGCGAAGCCGGGGCGGACCGCTAGTTTTTTATAAAGTTAAACTTGTTATACCTATTTCCTATAGAAACTGATTTCTGGATTTATATTTATTTAGTAGGTATTTTGAGCTCATAAATATATCATTAAAATCAAGAGAGAAATTTAACTCGACTTGTGAAGAAAAATGTAGTATAATGTAATAATTTTGGTTATAATAACATATTGCTTAATGTTCATTGTTCACTGTTGTTTTATTTATGTAATAATATTATAAAATAAGACACATACAAGATAATGAGATAAAAGTATAATGTTTTTTAATTAATATTTATTTTAATTTTTTAGTGAGGAGAGCGTTTTTTATATTATTTGGATCTACAATAAATTGCCATATTTTAACGTGTAACAGGTAACATTAAACTAATTATTAAGAGGGATAATATATATTAACAAAAAACCAGAGACCATAAATTTACCATTCAGCCATTGCCTAGTCTTTGTCATAAAATAAAATTGGTCAATTTTTAATGCCTTTAAATATATACTTTTGCTGTTATTCCATAAATATATGAATAATAATTAACGTACCTTACCTAAGTAAGCAGCCAAGTGACACACATGTTCCGCTGATGAGACTCCCTAAAAGGGTTGACCTGAGGTAATATTCTAGAGCTTTCTTTAGTTCCTCCTTTTCTAGTATTTTCTTGCCGCGTATTAAGTTTTGTGCCTGAAAATATATTTATTTAAATATATTATAAAATTATAAAATTCTAGTGTCGCAGTGTTTGTAGTAAAACTCCGAAACGGCTCTACTGATTCTCATGAAATTTTGTGTGCGTGTAGGTCTGAGAATCGGATATCATATATTTTTTTAAACCCCTTAGTCATAAGAGTAAAGTAGAACAACGTTTGTCGTTACAGCTTAGAATGATAGCATCATAATTTTAATTTTAGTGACTCTACATATTACCTATTACCAATTTAACATTAAATTTTTCATAATATATGAATAATTCATAACATTATATAAATGGTGCTATAAATTCGTTTCGATGTAAATAATTTAAAGCTGTTTGGGCTTTCACAGATTTAAAACAAAACTGTAGTGGTTGTATTATCGGATTCATTAATATTTACTTATTTATAGATAAATTACAATATATCATTCTTTCGATAAAATAATATGAAATACCAAATAACGGAAAAATATTTAACACAGAAAATTTAACTGATTATTTACCAAATGTATAATTGCATAGAATCGAGCGCTTCCAATCAATGAATCTTTGTATGTCTGTATGGATGAAGACCAGCAACTCCTGTCCCAAGGGTGAAGAATCACACTGCAGTGGAGGTCGCTGCAGGCGCTCTCAAACATGTGCTTGCTTATTTCAGCCATTGCTCTGTTAAAAAATTAAAAATATATTATTTAATATAAATATGAAGAATAAGAAGAAATACAAATTTACTGTGAAGAAGTTTTTATTTTATATTGACTGTCGGAAAATCAATGTAAAACAAGTTATAATTGATTGAAATCTGGTAACGTCGTGGTTTGCTATTTTTTTTCCAATATTTTTCTATGAATAAAAACCTTCTTCAAACTTTATAAACATATCTCTAGGAAAACCATTACTACCATATTTACTCAGCATAACAATTAAATACGATTAGAGATTTCGTTCAAAAAAAATATCAAAATACCCGCACTCTACACAAAACAAAAAGAATACGTAAACGTGTTATGCCAAAATGCACATAAACCACTGACCCAGTTGAAACGCTAACACACTTGCACCTACATCTTCATTAGTTTCAATTACATTGATGGAACTCATCTCGACCTATCTTATTCTCTAACAAACTACTGCCCACGCTGCAAATCCTTTATGGTGCATTTACACTCTGTGACAAGCGATAGGAATAGCCGGGTCTCTATAGCGAGCAGCCTCGCGAAGCAATTGCTGCACTAAAAAGCAAGATCAGTGTGGATATGGCTCGTCCCAAAAAGCATGTGACACGTCATTTTCCTCGGCCGATCCATTTCTAGACTGACCAAGCTGCTACACACAGCAATTGCTTCGCTAGGCTGCTCGCTCATTGAAAATCCGCCTATTAAAGAACGCGGATATGTAAACAGTGCACTTGTTATTCGCCTTGAGTCACGTATACGCGTTAAGAGCAGTTTTTCGGATATAATCAAAGAGCACTAATTGAAATAACGAACTTACTAAACATTTTTACATTAAAGCATTAAATTTTGTAAGCAGTTGTTCGTAGCAACAGGAATGTTTCGACGAGTGTGGAGGTGAATTGCGAAAAATAATGTGTAAATACACCATTATATGCGACGCTTTATTCTTAGCAACGTTGTCTTTTATACTTTTAATGAACGGTTAGAACCCTTTCATAGACTTTTCAGCCTTGTTTTTATAATTTTGTTAGAGATGTTGTTATCTTTGTTATGTTAGTAATTGTTATCGGATAAATCGGGCTAATTTTCTTGTTGTAATTGTATAAGCTGATTAAAATTAAATTTATTATGTGTATTAAACATTGTTTTATGAATAAATTGTTTGTTTAAAAAAATTGTACGATAATAAAACATTGATTATAATATTATGTACATTTTTAATACTACAAAAAGTTAAAACAGTTTAAAAAAAATCTATGGGAGTAGTAAGTATATCTCTGTGAACAAAACAAGTATAAATACCACAAGAATGAGTATAATTCATATTAATAGATGCAAAATAACAATTAAAAACCACGCTATTGAACATTTATAGCTGAGATTAAGGAGAAGAATAAAACAAAATACACCATTAAACTAGTAAGTAATAAATAATTCATAAATTGTATTCAATTTGCTTATTTATTTTTAGATAGGTACATGTTATAACATCCGAACAAATAAACCAATAGTAAAAAACAAGTCATAAAAATACATATTTTTTTAATTGATAACATTGTTAAGTATGTTAATTGCTAAGAGATTATCCCACGAATGATTATAACAGATGAGTACTTTAACCGGTTTTTTAAATAATATAGACTAACCATTGAACAGGGCATTTAGCGTTATATGAAATGTATAAGAAATAATCATTATAACACTAGTGAATATCAATGAAAGTTTCGTCAAAAGACAAAATCCATTCATCTAATGTCGAGATCACTACATAGTATAAAGCAAAGTCGCTTCCTGCGTCTCTCTGAATGTATCTATAAAACTACACAACAGATTTTGATGCGATTTTTTAATTGATAGAGTGATTCAAGAGGAAGGTTTTAGTTTATAATTTTTTAGGGTTTAAACAAAGCGGGCGAAGCCGCGGGCGAAAAGCTAGGACTTCCAACAGTAAGTAAATACTTTTCGCCTGCTTTTTTAGGAATAGAATACATAGTATTTGCTATATTCTGTTTGTTTGTATATAACAAAGCAAATGACCCTCAAGGAACATAAACACATTTAAATTGAACAAAATGATTTACAATTTACGTAATTGAGTGCCATTTGCTTACAATGTACTTAGGTCTTAGTATTAGCTCTTACTGACCTTGAGCTGATTGACATCGTTACACAAACAATAATATAACTATAGAGATAATTAACATTAAAACAGAAAACATGTTTAAAAAAATGTATGTAAGTATTGAAGGTACGATGTTTTTTTGTTCCAAAGTACAAATTCTCATATTAGGTATAATTTATAATTAAAATTTTATAACTTCAAAGATAACCCTATGTCCTTACAGTTTCTACTGTGTGTGTGCGTGTGTTTCATTGCCTTCAATCATTACTTTAAAACTAACAAAATACATTTACACTCGGATATAAGTTTTATTAAAAAACACTAATTTTAACTGTAAAGCGGGCTACTCACACACCTGCCGCAGGGACCAAATCTTAGTTGCACGGCAGTTGGAGCAATTAAAAAGCCAAAGATGGCCAATTTAAAAATTGCCCCTGCCTCTCTATACACATCACAAATCACAATTAAGGAGGCAATTAAGGGTGCAATTTCCAATATTGCCCCTGGGGCAGGTACGTGAGTAGCCAGCTTTAAGATGCAAAAACTTATAAATTACGTACGTTACGTAATTATATTTTCCGACGTCCTTTGAAATAGAGGTTATCGACTCCATTCGGCTTTAGATAAGAATCTTTTTATCAGATAAATCTTCATTAATGCTATTTCACATTTGTTTACATAATGATTGGGCTTTATTGACCATTTGCTTTACTATGTATGTAAAACTAGATTTCCGCCCGCGGCTTCGCTCGCGTTTTCAAAGGAAAGTTATAGTTCCCGTTCCCGTGGGATTACCGGTATATAACCTATCCTATGTGTTAATCCAAGTTACCCTCTATGTGTACTAAATTTCATTGTAATCGGTTCAGTAGTATTTGCGTGAAAGAGTAACAAACACACAGACATCCTCACAAACTTTCGCATTTATAATATTAGTAGGATAGAGATAGGATGTATGAAGAAATAAGAATATTGTTTTTTATGGAAAACCATACGATGGGCTAAGCTGTATACCTACTATACAGGCTATCCAAGTGTGCTATTATTTTTAATGGATAATCTTTTTTAAATGCGCAGAAAATCTTGTTGTGAAATAAGTCTCATAATAATATGTGAATACTGGATGTTTATATTAGGCAAAAAAATAAATAAATACGTAGCATGGTCATAATATTATACCCCCAAAGTTGAGTTTTTACCATGGGATACTAACTTTTAATCATAGAGTGAGCAAAAGTTATTTATAAATTCTCCTGCAAATAATTAAATTAATTACATTTTATTATATAATAAACTAGCGGTCCGCCCCGGCTTCGCCCGTGGTACATGTTTACGTTTTCTCTACATAAGAACCATCCTCGTACTTCAAGGAATATAATAAAAAAAGAATTATCGAAATCGGTTCAGCCGTTCTCGAGTAATGCGCTTACCAACACATTTTGCGATTCATTTTTATATATAAGATTACATTTTATTTCATTTTACGATACAACATATTCTTTACTTTTGCAATAAACACATATGTTTAACCATCGACTAATAGAGCTAGCGCGCAAGAGCAACTTTTGTCTCCGCAATTATTTTGTCTCTCCCATAAACTCTATCTATTTCGAATATTTTTAATTTATAAATTTCATAATAACACGATAATCAATTTCCTCTGAAACGATAAAAAGCAAAACAAATGAAGAGATAATGCCATGGGGGAATAACCTTTCATCAAAATATCAGATAAAGGGATTATCGTACGGAATAACTACTGTATTGCATTTATTAACAACAGGACTGCATGTAAATAATACCAAAGACTAAAAACGTGTTTTTTAGAATGTTAACAAGACGAAAACCCGATTGAGACACATTTCAATTTCTTAATTTTTGCAATTTTCAATATTCTCTTAAATTAGTATGTGATTTTGTTTAATGTTTAAATGACACCTGAGCCACAGCCTGAACTAAACATTACCAGCCAGTATAATAAGATCCCTGTGTTCATAAGAATGTATTATAGACACTTAATTAATATTAATTTTTATTATGACCACAGTTGACAGATACATATCGACGCCCCCCGCGAATAATCCGGTAATCGTAAAAGTGAAAATGTCCAGGAAAAATAAAAAACCATTTTTCCTTAATAACTCCATTAAACAAAAAGTATCAGAGACTTTTAATATCGCATATGGAAGCTAATTTTTTCAGCTATCTGGTTATTTCAACAAAATTTAAGTAGTCCCAAGGGCTTCGTTATAATTTAGCTGGATGCATTTTACTATACTAGTGTAGGTCAAGCTCTGGTCAGTAATGTCACTTACGATATTGTTCGTGTAAATTTATATTTTCGACGGCAATAGTAATATCTTGTTGCGCTAATATTCGTGTTATTTGTTTTGTATACTGAACATTTGTAAAAATCTATTATTTGGTTATTCGATTGTTTAACAGTAACGTACATTTTATTGTTATAACTATTACTGTTTATTCGAATAGTTTACTTAAGTATTATTTGATGATTATTATAGTATATTTTATGAAATACAGGACATTTTAGTAAATGAAACAACTTTGGATTGTTTCACAAAACACGATAGTTATTATTATTATAAAAAATAGACACTGCACTGAAGACACGACTATTACACATGATTACATAATCATGAAAATTATACTATGGTCCTATTACAGTTAAAAATTTAATCAGAATCCTCATCAGAACCTCACAGAATGCGAATCTACCGTGACCAGTCAGTACTTGTGTGGTGTGGTGTGTGATGTCTTTTCCCGACTACCTTCTATGCAGCAGCAGCGCTTGGGAAAAAGAGCTTCGTGACTCCGGCCGTTCCTCCTACATCATATCTCCTATCCCATTCGCTGATCGTAGCCTGTCTCAAAATACGCTTGACGAATGAAACAGGATACAGATCGTAATCCGGTTTCCTCCTCAACCCCAGAGCGGCCTCCTTGGCTAACTCGTCTGCCCGTTCGTTCCCCGCCCTGCGTGCGCCTTAATCCAAAACAGGGAGACCTCCCGCCTCTGCAATGCAGCTTTTCGGAGGGCCGCCCGTGTTTGTACAGTCAGGGGATGAGGGGAACTCAGGGTAACCGCCTGGAGCGCCGATCTGGAGTCAATAAGGACACCGACCTTTGCCGCTCCACTCTTGCAGGCTATGTCTACTGCTCTTTTGAGCGCTAGGAGCTCAGCCTGATAGACGGTACAATACGGTGGCAACGCAAGCTTAATGGCCTTTGTCTCGGCATCACCTTTCCATACGGAAAAGGCGGCTCCGACTCGACCCTCAATCTTGCTGCCGTCCGTATAGACCCTGTGGACGTGGCTGTTAACCACGTCAGCATAGGTGTCCTCATTTATCAAGCCGAGCCCCAGCTCTACCTGCTCTGCCGAATGTGGGTCCTCAATCGCAAAGGCCATTCGTTCCACCTCCCTGTCCCTCAACACCGCCGGGTGCGACACACCCCTCTTGATCTCATAAAGCCTCGAAGCTTCGAGTATCCTGAGGTCAAGAGGGAGAATCCCAGCCAACAGCATCGCAGAGTTCAGGGAGACAGTCCGATATGCTCTGCAGATCTTCTGGGCAAAACCTCGTTGAACGGTGTTAAGCCTCTTTTGGGCCCCCATCTTTTCCGTAGTGGGTGCCCACGCTGCTGATGCATACAAGATAGTCGGTTCTATAACTGCGATATATATAGTCTTAACTACTTGGGAGTTAAGCCCCCAATTTACTCTAGCTGCTCTTGCTAATAGCTTATAACGGGCGATTGCCTTTTTGCAAACGCTCCCGACGTTTCGGTCAATATCAGGCCGCCATCAATAGTAAGGCTCAGTATCTTAATACTTTCGAAATATTGGATGTCCACACTCCCCATTACAAGTCGTGGCATGTCAAATTTTAATTTTCGTATCGAGAGCAGGGCACATGTCTTGTGTGGTGCGAATTTTTGTTTATTTCTGACACCCCATTCGTCAATTTTCCTCAATGTACAGTTTGTCTTCGTCTCTACTTCTAAAGCAGTATCTCCATCAAACACTAGCACAATGTCGTCGGCAAAAGCCTGACAAAACACATCCATCTCCTCTAACATCCACAGCAGAGGATCCAGCAAGAGGACCCACAGGAGCGGCCCACCTATGGAACCCTGCACGCACCCCTTGTTGGTCTCTCTACTCACTTCACACCCGCAGGTATGCGGGGGACAAGAGGTGTGAAAGTTAGGTAACTTTCACGCCTCTTCCACTCAGGTATCTGCTGATCACCCGCCTTACGTTCCCCGGACACCCATCTTCGGCCAACCGCACCTTTATGACTGGCCACCAGGCGCTGTCGAAAGCTCCCTTTATGTCCAGAAATACCACAACAGAAATCTTCTTCTCCTCCCTCTTATTTCTGATGTGGCCCACCAGTATATAGAGGGCGTCCTCGGTGCTCCTCTGTGGCATGAAGCCATACTGATTGGGGCTTTTAATTGTGGGCAGCAGGTAGAACCTGAGTCGGACGACCAGCATCTAATGAAGATGAAGGTTTCGATGTGGTCTATTCTGATGCCTGCCTCGTTTATCTATCAAACTTTCATCTCTTTTAATTTTTCTAAGGCCGTGTAAATCATATTTTGCTCAGTAATAGAAAGTGTTTATACCTTGCATAATACCTTACATACCAATACCTTGCATACTTGCACTCCATAATGAATGTATCTGGAAATCGATTTTTTAATAAAACCCCGAATAAGCCTGTACTAGCACTTACTTAAATAATGTAGAAAACTATTTACCTGAATAATATCGTAACAACGTTTACTGTCGAAGCATATTGATATTATTTTTCGTAAAGATCTAAAACCATATTATTCGTTTAAAATACATTTTAATGTTATTTTATGGAATATACGCGTAATTTTTCATATCTTCGTAAATAAAGATAGAAAAATTCTGAAAAAAATTTACATGGTGTATTTTAACTTCTAGATGCCGAAAAACGCATAACATGAAAAACCCCGTAATAGGTCATTACCGGATTATTCGCGGGGGGCGTCGATATCTGTATATTGTGTTATGACTCTACATTGTCGTAGTACGACGAGAGATATTTCGCTCTGCATCCTATTTATGTACTTTTTACAACTATATTAAAAATTAATAGAGATATATTTTTATTGCATTTGCCAATACCTTTAGAAATATTTAATACATCTTTGTTTTCCGGATTCTTTCATTCCCTCTACACTTGTTGAGGTAAAATAAAAACACAAACTCTACACTTGTAGAGGAATTTCAAATAATACACACATCTTAAATATGCTTTCTCCCTTCTTTTTTCTTAGTCCCTCCCTTCTTCTTAGTTTATTTTTGATCTAGGAAGTAGTTACTAATTACTTCCTAGATCAAAAATAAACTATCACACATCACAAATAAAACAACACATTTATCATCGTATATACCTATAAATAACTACATAAACCAAATTAAACTGCCTGTACCTTAACTAAATCTATCCCAGAGCCTTAAAATCTCTCCCTCCTTATAAATCTTCTCTTTTCTCCTTTCAACAACAAAACAAAACACTTTTTTCATAACAGAAATCACAACCTAATTACTCGAATGATGCGCGCGCGGCCTCTCATAGCAAGCTACTAATTGAACTCTAGCCGTGACTGCGCGCGCGCATTGTGGCATATTTGAGCCAATAATCAACAATATTTACTGCCAATCGTTTATTATTTGTTATTGATTTGTGGGAGTTTAATAACATGTTTATTGTCAATATATAAAAATGAATCGCAAAATGTGTTGGTAAGCGCATAACTCGAGAACGGGTGGACCGATTTCGATAATTCTTTTTTTATTATATTCCTTGAAGTACCAGGATGGTTCTTATGTAGAGAAAACATAAATATATACCACGGGCGAAGCCGGGGCGGACCGCTTGTTGTCAATAAAATTATTTGTGTGATGGTCAATTTATATAAAAATGTTCGACTGAATTGTCAAGTTTATTTTTGCTACGTCCTAGACCTTAGAACGTACGGGTTATTTACGTATTGTATAATAGGTTCGTAAGAAATAATTATATTAATTTAACTGATTGATTGATAGTATTTTAAAACAAGGATTTATAGGTATACTAGCGGTCCGCCCCGGCTTCGCCCGTGGTACATAATATGAAAAATAGACGTTGGCCGATTCTCAGACTTACCCGATATGCACAGAAAATTTCATGAGAATCGGTCCACCCGTTTCGGAGGAGTATGCAGACTAACATTGTGACACGAGAATTTTATATATAAGAAGAAGATTGTCTTTTGTTTGACAGATTTTACAAAATCAAGAATATTACGGTAGATTACCTTATTCTTTCGCACTATTGTTATTTTGATAGGTAATATCCATACTGTTCACCTTTCCACATAGTACCTAGTGCACTTAGAAAAATCCTTAAATATCGTTAAAGCCATGACATTCGCTATTGGACATAGGCCCCTCCAAAAGATTTACAAAACTACCGAATAAAATGTAGGCTCTTACAATTCTATGGTTTTTCTTATAAATCCAAAAAAATATAATATTATCCATTACGATATAATTAATACCTGGCACGTACTTGACATGTTGACCTAGGGTTCATCTCATGAGTTGTGACGTCATAGATACCTAATATTCTATCTTTATTAACTAACTAGCGGTCCGCCCCGGCTTCGCCCGTGGTACATATTTACGTTTTCTCTACATAAAAACCATCCTCGTACTTCAAGGAATATAATAAAAAAAGAATTATCGAAATCGGTTCAGCCGTTCTCGAGTTATGCGCTTACCAACACATTTTGCGATTCATTTTTATATTATAGACTACATAACGTTCATCATAATATTGTCTATTATGTAGCTTTATCTATATGACAAATATAATGTTCAATCGATGATAAATTTTGCATGTTTGAAGAAAAATTAAAATGTTTTAGGTTTTAGAAGAGGGGTATGAATACATAAGCATAATTTTTCAAAAAGTAAAAATACGTGTACGAAACTTGATTTATTTGTTTGTTATAACATGAATTTCTTAAAAATGAAAAAAACTATATCGACAAAAGACCACATCTAATAAATCATACGAAGTACTAAAATACCGAATGTAAAAGATCAGAATAAAAAATTATATCCGATAATCAAACGGTTAAATGTTAGTTTAATTTAATGAAATATTAAAGCATGATAATTCATTTATTAAAAGAAACTGATTGTGTGTAAATATAGCCCGCGACCTACGGTATATAATTAACTCTTCGATTAGCATAGCTTTGTAGGAAGTGAAAAGGCTGAAAACAAAATATAATTATATATGAATAATTTTCAATGTAATGTTCTTTTTAAGCTATTGCATAGCTTCTATCGCGGGCCTTGAGCGCGGGGACCGAATCCAGAAATTGCGTAACGAAAAACCTCACGCTCCCCACTCCGACGGACATGGAGGTGTGGCTTGAAGGCATGCTATGCAATAGCTTTACCGCGGCAGTCCCCGAGTTCCACACGTCTTTTCTTTTTTACTCTAATAAAATCGATATAGATTAGAGCTGTTATTATGTCGAAAATATTATGTACCTACGTGTACAAAATTAACTATTTTGGAACGCAAATTTATTTGATTATGTTTATAGTTCTTGTAGAAAGAATTATTAATTACAATTTGTACTGTCTGCATCACCTTTATAACATTAAACAAGAAACTTTGTATTCCAGTAAAAATAAGGAATTTATTTCGTCTATATGAAATGTTATTAAGTTAAAAGAACTAAAATGAAGCATTCGTCCACTGTATATTTTTGTTTGAAATACCTACATACTATAGAAATCCTTGTCATACATATTAATAGGTTTTTGTTAAAACTTTTATTGTTCCGGCCATGCAAATTTTTGCAACTGTTTTATTTTCACAAAAAATATCAAAAACATTGAAGCACAATGACATATTCGAGTGAAATAACATTCGTATAATGGTACGTATTTTTCGCAAACAATAGTGCGAAAATATCATAAAATTTTCATTAATTAACCTAAGTACGCTATGTTCTAATTAATCCATATATTCTTTCTGATTGTTGTTGAAATGAAAAGTCAAATGAAAATTTTTGGGAAATATTAAAATGTTTTTTGTTTGGTGGAATTAAATTTTACGTTAATTGATTTTTATGGTATTATTGTAATATTTTATGTAGTACTAGCGGTCCGCCCCGGCTTCGCCCGTGGTACATATTTACGTTTTCTCTACATAAGAACCATCCTCGTACTTCAAGGAATATAATAAAAAAAGAATTATCGAAATCGGTTCAGCCGTTCTCGAGTTATGCGCTTACCAACACATTTTGCGATTCATTTTTATATATAAGATATAAGAAGATTAAACATTATTGTGTTCTTTAGTTCAAGGCACGTTCGATCGCAAAAAAAAACAACTTGAAAAAATTACATACAATTTTTTTTGTCGGAGACAAATACATCGAATATTAATTAGGCTCGTAAAAAGAAGTTACGTATCAATAAAATTTTTGTATTGCATTTTTGTATATTTCGAGGATAATAATAATTAAATTGTCAAGTCAAGTTAATAAAAAAATAAGTTCATTAAATAGAACTTTAAAAATCTGAAAACCTTCGCTTCTCTGTTTATTTTTACCCTTTTTATGTGAATTATTGTAAACAAAACACTACATATGTTTTAGCGTAGGTTATCATTTGAAAGATAAATTAGTACATGATTAATCTAATTTGAAATCACAGTTATCATCAGTCATCAATAATGGATTTAGTAAGCTAATGATTGAGCATATAATAAGCATCAAATATCACTGCAGGATGTGTTATTAGTCCGATATAATTAATTAAGAGCTGTGAAAGATAATTTGTATAATTTTCTTAATTATGGTGTAATTTCATTGGTCTTCTTTGCGCTACTACTGCTTGCCCTGACTCCACCCGGGTTGTATTTATCTCTCACTAGCTGTGCTCCGCGGTTTCACCCTCGTGACTTTGTTCCTGTTTGTCTTAGCGAGATGGTATATAGCCTATAGCCTTCCTCGATGAATGGGTTATCTACCACCGAAAGAATTTTTCAAATTGTACCCGTATTTTCTGAGTTTAGCGCGTTCAAACAAACAAACAAACATACTCTTCAGCTTTATAATATTAGTATAGATGAGTCACGGTAATCCAGGTTGTGGAGATACTACATCTCTATCAGCTATTTCACTACATAGTTTATAGCAAAATCACTTCCCACGTCTGTCCTAATATCCGTATGTGAGTACGCGTAGACCTTTCAAACAACAGATTTTGATGCAGTTTTTTTTAATAGATAGAGTAAGTTAAGAGGAAGCTTTTAGTATGTAAGTTATTAGATTTTAGACAAAGCGAGCGAAACCGCGGGCGGAAAGCTATTTAAAAATATGGGCAAATTAGAACAATCCAGAATTAGATTGGCATTCCAACAAAATTGGCACTAGAACCAATATGAAACCGACTAGTTCCCTCCAACAATATACTAGGACAAACACGCCTTTTCAATTACAAGGAGTATCGTGGCTTAGCTTTAATTCGCTTAACTTAATCTGAAGTAGATTATTTCGGAACTGTACATAAGTATTTGCAATTGAAATAGACTTTCGTATTCAAATTGTGGCAAATGTTGGCTACAACTGGGAAAGACGAAGATGTATTTATTTAGATACTAGCTGTGCTCCGCGGTTTTACCCAGTGCTCCACTCCTCCTGATCTTAGCGTGATGATATAGCCTATAGACTTCCTCGATAGACGGGCTATCTAACACCGAAGGATTTTTCAAATCTGACCAGTAGTTCCTGAGATTATCGCGTTCAAACAAACAAACTCTTCAGCTTTATATATTAGTACAGAGTATAGATGGTCTAGCTGTACTGGCAGACGTTGTTCTGCATAACTCTTATCACTTAGGGATACCAAAAATTGATGGTGGCTGATTCTCAGATCTACCCAATAGGCACGCAATTTCGTGAGCATTGGTGCAGCCGTTTCGGGGGAGTATGGTAACTAACATTGTATTATATAAAGAATAGAAAATTCGATCACGAGGCGGGACTCGAACCTGCATCCTTTCACGCCATTCCTGGGGCGGATGCCTGACCAACCCATGATCCCATGCAGCATAAAGCATTTGAATGCCATAAAACCAAAAATATCAAATTCAACAAACATTGTGTCACGAGTATATATACATATTACTTCTGTCTCTTTGTTTTAGTGGTTAGTATGTTATAAAAGGGAAACTCCAGGTCTGAGTGGTTAAGTGTAACCATTTGTTCACATGGACCAGGTTAAGACCAACGAAATAACTTTCATGCTATTTTTTATTTTATTTATTATTATTACCATGAATTATCTAGAATTATCTACCATGGGTTTAATTTAAATTCCGTTGTTGTTTTTTTTCGAATATTGTACAAGGTAACATGATATATTGTGACTTCAAAAAATTACGATAAATGATTTTATCGGGTACAGATATTAAAAGAGACCGTTAAAAAATAATAAGAGGTTTTATTTTTATTTATTTTGTATGAAGTTACAATATTTTTGTCAACATAATAATATTTTATTTTCTTACAAAAAGCGTTAACGAATTAAGTATTAATACACTTGAACAATTACTTGCCCTTGAATAAAGATTTAAAATTATATTATTATTTATTATTACCTATATCTGTACATAATATCTGTATATAGAACATAGCCTTTGAAGTGAAAAGAAAAGTGTTCGTTTTGCATGCCTTGCCTTGTGACTTAACAAAAAATAAATAAAAATAATTAACCGGATTGGTCGAGCCGTTCTCGAGTTTTAAGCTTTGCGTTTCGCGTGGCATTTCAATTCCGGTGTTTAATTTTTATTTATATACTTTATTTAGGTATTTGAATAGAGGACAAAATAATATAAGTTAATTTGTAATTCAAACACGCTAAATGTCTGCTTGAAAAATAAATTATAGCAACGAGTCGTTAATAAATTCAAATAGCAAGCAGTAATATTTCTGAAATTAAAAAAATAATATAAAACAAATTTAAAAATTTCCTACATGATTGTTTATTACTTTAAAATACAACATTTCACATAATTTGTATGCGTTTAAAAACGCTTAAAGAACGATTGACACAGGGAAATCCCCAGCAGTAGACTTCTACAATAATCTATTGATAAGAAAAAATATAATATATGTAAAACTCTAGCTGCGCCGCGCGGTGTCATCCGCATTACATTCGAAGTCTATTTTTATTTTTTTAATAATTGACAAAACAATTGTCCAAAATATTTTAGACTGATCTCCAAATTTACCAGTCAAACTATGAATTTCAATAATACTTTCGGTGGCTCATAGACGATTCTGAAGAATAAGTTAGCCCATAAATGTTGAAATTAATTACGATAAATTTTGTAAACTTTCGAGGGAAGTTGCTTTTTCGTTTTTCGTGATAATTATCACGTTGCATTTATTTATTAGTATGTTCCTACATAAATAACACAACTCTTATACTAAAGGTTACATTAAAACTGATTATTTTTCTGACCCAAATATCGACCAACGTGGTACAACCTACATGGTATTATACTGATAATTTTTTGAAAAATTTCTCTGGTAGTTGACGTCAAACTGGCAGGTTGAATTCAATTGTGAATTCAATTATTGGCCGACATATGGGACGGAAAAATAATCCCCCGAATACCACACGAGCTTCAAAATTATCTGGCATTTCCAATTTTGAAGCTCTTGTGGTGTATTATAAGTGAATAAATGGATTTTTTGTAATTGACAATTTTCCTATTTTTTATTATAAAATATTATTAACATTTAGGAAACCGTACTTATTGTATTTTTATAAACATTACTTTTTATTTTAATAAAAATATCGACAACCTTCCCAGTTACCTACCAACCCTAAAATATCCCAAATATTTAATGTTTTTTTAAATAATAAAATTACGTACCATCAAAATATTTCACACAGACATACACACAACACAACCACTCCTTTTGATGGTATAACTTTAACTGACGGTTAAAAGGCTATGTTTTTTGGTTTTTATCATCCTGTTTGACGTTTGATAAATGTTTGAATCATATATGACTCAAACTTCAGGACGTCACTATACATACGTATGAATGAATAATTTTCAAATGCACCACTCCCAAATGTTAAAATACTACATAATATTATGAAATGAAAATATATTATTGTGCACCAAAATAATAGTATGTACCTATGAAGTTAAAATAAAAAATAATAGGTAATTTAATATTTCTCGCAAGACTTGAAAGTTGCCTGGTAGAGATATCTCAAATATAGAGCAGTCATTTGTAAAAATATAAATCAGTAAATAAACCATTACATATTATACTAACGAGTAACAAACACACACACATCCTCACAAACTTTCGCATTTATAATATTAGTAGGTAGTAGGATCAGTTAATTTAATAATATCATATCGTCCAAAAATTTTTAAACCACAGTTAAAACCCAGTTTACTCACATGTTAGTCTAAGGTGCTGTTAACTATTTATACACGTAAAGTTTTTCACTGAGTATACCAAATACTATTTAATTAAAATTGTACTTACTTAATTCTGAAAAAAATCCAATCGATTAACCAATAAAAATATATATTTTTATCAGATTAAGTTAATATAAATGGGATTAAACAATAACACTTAATTTCATGAAAATTAATAATTTTTAACCAAGCGTTATGTAACAATCTACGACTCGGCTTAGGTATTATAGGCTTCGTGTTTTAATAAAAAAGGTTATTCATAAAATTTTACAAGTAAAGTGGAAACCTTCAAAAATACATACAACCCTTAAAAACAACGAACTTAACAGTACCCGTATATAATAAAAATTATATACGCAGCCATTTACAGATGAAACTGTGTACTGGCAGCCCGCCAATACAATTACTGCTTTTGTAGTGTAAGAGCTGCTGAAAAATTATAATATCATCAAATTTTCATAGAAGATTATATTTGCTCTGTTTTTTTTTTAATTGTATAACATTTATTTTCAATGGTTAAAAATAATTAAATCAGTCCAATACCACTAAACCTTTCTAATCTCATCAAACCGTTACCCAAAATTAACAACCCAAATTGTTTTAAAGATCTCAGACCAATAAGCATTTTACCGTGTCTATCAAAGATTCTAGAGAAAGTAGTGTGTGCGCAGGTTAGGCGGTACTTGGACGAAAATGACATATTACCAACGAGGCAATCGGGCTTTAGGAAGCAAAAAAGCACTACGACAGCACTGTTGGATGTGGTAGACAATATGCTTGAGGCTCAAGATCGAGGAGAAGGAACTTTGCTGATTCTCTTGGACTACTCTAGAGCCTTTGATTGTATTAATATACAATTGCTTCTCAGTAAGCTGTCTTACTATGGCTTTGATGACAATACCTTGCAGTGGTTTAAAAGCTATCTCTCTTGTCGCTCACAAATGGTCGAAATAAAAGGGGATAGTGGACAAAGGGCATGTTCATCTGCATGGGCGGAAGTTTCTAGAGGAGTACCGCAGGGCTCCATTCTTGGTCCCCTTCTGTTCATACTGTATACGGCCGATGTGACACAATGCATAAAATATTGCAAATACCATCTCTATGCGGACGATATTCAATTATACCTTTCGTTCAAGGTCAGTGAGATGGATATGGCTCTAAAAAGGCTCCACGAAGACTTGCATCGCATATCAGTATGGTCAGAGTCGAATTGCCTTGCTCTTAATTCCAGTAAAACCAAGTACATGGTCATAGGTTCACCTCATCAAATTGATTCAATAGTAGCTCAAAAACCTGCTATATTTCTAAATGGAGAACCTATCGAAAGAGTAACGGAAGCGCGTAATCTCGGTGTTATATTCGATGAGGGTTTGAGATTCAACAAGCACATCTTAAACATATCAAAAAATTGTTTCTATCGGCTAAAACTGCTCTATCGTATTAGACATTCATTAAGTGTTAATGTTAGAAAATTGCTGTGTGAATCACTTATATTATCCAAATTTAATTATGCTGATACGGTAGTTGGGCCTAGATTGCTTACATCCACGAAAAAAATTGCGCAACGGGTGCAAAACGCCTGTGCCCGTTTTTGTTATGAAATACCCTACCGTGATCATGTAACACCATTTTTGTCGAATAACAATTCTCTAAAAATGGAGTACCGTACCCACGTGCACCTGGCCACGCTTCTATTTAATGTTTTAAAGTACAGAGTGCCTGTGTATTTGTACGACAAACTGAAATGGCTGGCGGATCATAATACAGCCTACCAGACTCGTCACGCAACTTCTTTATTAGAAATACCTCTTCACAGAACATCCGCATTTAGGGGGAGTTTTAGATACCAAGCTTCAAAATGCTGGAACGACCTACCGCCGCCTATTCGTTCCCAACAAAGCGTATTCTCTTTTAAAAACAAACTGAAGTCTTATCTTCTTGACATTCAAAAGCGCAATCAAAAATTTTAACCCCATCCAATTGTCCTTTATTGATTAATTTTCTTTGTGTCAAAATACACTCACTTATACAAATTTCATATAAATATAAATATGTATGTATCAATATCTGAATATATTATATTGCTGACTTTTATCTATGTATATTAAATGTGCACAAATTTAATTTAATACACAATATATTATATATTATTCATTTACTTATTATATTTATAAAGTATATATATCGATTCAATTATATTTATACTTGCATATTGTTGGATACCTTAGTCTGAACGGAAATACATCTACTGTCAATAAGACATCCTAAGGCGGCCACTGAAAATCAGTGATAACACACTGAGTGGTTGGCCTAATTATGGCATACGTATATCTTTTAAGTTCCTTTTTTTTAACTAAATTGTATCTTTTTTTTTGTGTCCATAATAAACTTATTTTCATTTCATTTCATTTCATTTTTTCATTTCATTTCATTTCATTTAATCTATACAATATTTGTTCTGTTTTTGCTCCGAAATAACTAAAATTCTTTCGAGATCTTGTTCATTAGTTTAGTTAGGGCTAATTTTTCAATCCTTGGTTAAAACTTATTCGTCGAATAACGTATAAAACTACCATTTCAAAATGTATTCTTATTGCCCGTATTTGACAGTTTACGTGACATTTTAATATTATCGTGTAATACTTTATTGGACGGATAAGTTTTATCCAAGTATTGAAAAATCGGCCCTTAACGTACAAAAAATATATGTAAAATATTTAGAATATAATATATACTGCTTTGGTATTAATTGTTTCTTGAAAATTAACTTTGATTTGCTCTGTAAACTTTTCCTTATAATTTTAAGGAAATTCAAAAATAATGATATCTTAAATGATGTAATCATACACTATTATACTGTTATTAACTCCTGTCTTTCAAATAACCTTAGCTCTTGTTTGTTTGTTAGAAATAGCTATTTTTTACTGGAAAATCAATCAAACGCAGGATAAACGGATAAAAAAGTATATAAACATCCAATAATAAGCGTCTAATGCATTTTTTACTTCGACTATTGTTCTGTAATAATACATTTGCAAATTATAAGTAACACATTTGCATATTATTTCTATGCTGAACCTAACCTAAGTATAATATTAGCTAACTAGTAAAATGAAGATTAAATTAATAAGACTATTGTCACCGAACTGTTTATTGGATCATAATAAACATAATATGAAACTTATTTCAGCAAACACAGATCAATAGTTTTTGAATATTTGTGAGACTTATTACAAACTTATTATACGAATATGAAGCGTACTTTTCAGACGTGCTAATTGGGGCTATTACATACACATACAGCCGATTTCTGAATTGAGTATTTAACATTGAGTCTGACGTCTCAAACCAAACTCAAATGCAGCTTAAATATTTTCTTGTATGTGACATAAGGTTTCTCAAACCTTAATTTAATCGATTCTCAATTCAGAGACCGCGGGTCTTTAGAATGAATAAAAAATTTCGCTAGCTCTTAAACTATTCGTAAGTGGACCAGCTAAACAACTCCAAAGCTCACGGTAGATTACCTTTGTGGCAGATAAAGTATGCCAATTTTTGAAGAGCCGTTTTGTTTTTACTTTACTAACGATCACATTGTTAGCGCGAAGCTTAGTACTGCGTAAAGTTAATTAATAGGAGTTCTTTTAATTATCTATGTGTCTATCTGTTTGTTATCTTTGAGCTCCTAAATATTGAATATATTCTTGAAAAAGATACGATGTTTTAAATTAAAGAAAATACACTTCTTAAACAATATTGAACTACATAATATTATTAGAAAATTCGAAACCCGTTGAGCACAGTGGACACGGTCCTATTGCTTTAGAGATTGTGTGTCTATACCTGTTTTTTTTGGTTCATTTATGTACGATTTATTTATATTTACAAACAATTTTCTTTCACTTGTCTAACTTCCCTCACTTTAGAAACAAGACAGCGCTTTTCATATTTAACTAGCGGTCCGCTCCGGCTTCGCCCGTGGTACATATTTACGTTTTATCTACATAAAAACTATCCTCGTACTTCAAGGAATATAATAAAAAAAGAATTATCGAAATCGGTTCAGCCGTTCTCGAGTTATGCGCTTACCAACACATTTTGCGATTCATTTTTATATATAAGAAGATATTAAACTCTACCAGCAAGATATTAATAATTTCCTATAAACGTTTCCAATAAACTAAAACACAAATAAGTAAACATTGGAGAAGCATAATATGATAGATCTAGGAAACAGCTATTCGTTTAAGCTGTACTCGATACATCAATGTTTGTTGATACCGATCGCACCCTTCAGCACTTGTCAATAACCGCTATAATGGCGTGGATGTAAAATTCTTTAGAATGATAAAGTTGCTCCCTGTAATATAGCTTGTGATGTGCCTAGTTTTTTATGTTTTAAATGTATAGAATTGCAGTGAACAATTTAGGTTGTTTATGGACTTTTAGAAAATAGAGTTGCTTCTGTGTCCCAAGAAAACGAATACTCGCCGTAGATAATGACCTACAGTCTACACATAGGAGGCCTGTGAAAATGGATTCAAAATTTATTTATTTATTCATCTTCATCTTAATAGGCACATACACACTTGAAGCAAGTCAACATTACGCAAATTACAATCAAATCGTCAAATTATTAGTTTCAGCTTATTCAGTTAGTTAATGGCTTTAAAAAAATATTTTATCCGACTGGTGGGTTCAGACGCTTGCATTCAAAGTGACATTCAACGAGCACAAGCACGGGCACAAGCATGTAAGCATTTGCTTGTACCATAAGCGCACGGGCTGCTTGCCGGGCTGCTTGCCGGGCTGCTTGCTTACTACATAGTATAAAACAAAGTCGCTTTCTCTGTCCCTATGTCCCTATGTATGCTTAAATCTTTAAAACTACGCAACGGATTTTGATGCGGTTTTTTTTAATAGATAGAGTGATTCAAAAGGAAGGTTTTAGTATATAATTTATTATGTTTTAGACAAAGCGGGCGAAGCCGCGGGCGAAAAGCTAGTACTATATAAATTCCATCTGTTATTTCTTGACATTAATCCAAATCCGATCAGTGTTTCAGGCATTAAAATGTAACTAGTCTGTCTAGACATACTTACATTTGGATTTATAACTCTATTATGTATTTTAAAATGGATTAGGGCTCGTTGTACTATGATTCGTTAAAATCTAATGTATAACTTTTTTTCAACTTTTAAAAGCTTGCAAAAACCGTCTACCCGAACGGAGCCGGGCGAGCAGCTAGTATTTCATAATATTTAAATGCCGGGATATAAATCATTGACTACATTAACCAGTATTAGCTAATACCAACATTGGAAAACATTTCTAAGATTTTCCATTTATGTCTAATACTGAATATGGAATCCGAATAAGCATACATCTTACAAGCGAATCTTGTATGAATACTTCACGGTATTTACATAATAAACTACGAAGATCTGAAGATTTATTCCAAACTTCAATTTCCTAACGGCTCTACGTTTAATCTATTCACGGTGAAATTGAACTAGAGTTAGGGACTACACACATTTATACGTAAGTACATAATGTATTAGTTCGTAATTGATCACTTAGTAATTACTTAGATATTATGTATTATCAGTCGTGGAAAATTTCTTTTGTATTAAAAAAAAGGTTTACATCGACATGCTAAGTATACTAGTTAACTTAGTATGCGATGATCGCTGTATTTTTTATTTAATCGTCAATATCGTTTATTATTGCATTAATCTTAAAGGTTGTCTATGTTAAAATAGTTAGGTTTCTTTCGGCTATTACAATTTTCCTTTTAATATTTATGTTTTCAGACACCCCCGTATTGTAAGCAGTTTGACAGGTGGCTTCATCATTATTTGTAAAGTGGGGTTTCCTTTTCTTTCAAGAATATCGATTTATGAGAAAATTTAACGTTATAGTTAAATCTTGAAATAATTTTTTGCTTTGACTTGCTTGTTTTTTTTCCAATAACCAAAAATTCAAATAACATGGTCACAATAAATAACTCCTTTCAATGAAAAAAAAAACAATGCTCTGTTTTCCATGAACGTACAAAACGATTAACTGCGAACCGTTACGTACAAACGTGTGACCACCCTCAGGATATTTACCAACGACCACGCCCATACCTCGTAGCTAGTGTATGCAACACTATGCGAAATTAAAATTGGCCTCAAGCCAATATAATCTCATAGTGAATGTATTTATCACCACAGGAGCTAAGTGGATGAGCTTAGATGAATTTATCGTTGATGAAGAGCAGGAATTAAGCCCAGTTGAATACACACAAGTTTTGACAGTGGAAGCATGAGCTGTCACGTTTTATTTGTAGAAGTATGATGGATATTATCTTCTGTAAGTTTGGGGATAATCTGTCTTTTGGATGGTGGGGTTATTGATACAATTAATCCATTCTAAAGGTACATAAATGTTCTATAGAGACACTTTGGTATACTTGCTTGTCCTTATAATACAAGGTATTTGTAAGCCAGTAGTAACGTAATTATTGACGTCACCAGTATTTGTTTTAATTATAAACTACTATTTTAAGGTAAAAACAACAAACTACGTATATTCCGAATTTCCTGTTAGAATATTTTTCACATTTACGTAATACACATTTAGGAAAATCGTAAAACCGAGCGTATCTATTATGGTTTTGTGGTTTCAATTAAGTGTTTAAATGTAAGACTAATTAATTTGTGTTGAAAATAATGAAAAAGAATATCATTCCTTATAACCTCTGTATACCATAAATGACCTAAAAATACATAATATATAAACCAAATAAATACATTGCGTATAAAACATAACGAGTGCGGATAAAAAATTAGAAACATCACATAGATAATTTATATGTCTCTCCCTCTTTTTAACCGACTTCAAAAAAAGGATGAGGTTATCAATTCGCCGATATATTTTTATCTCTTTTCCTGAGTTATTATATTAAAGAATCTGGCTTTTTGTCTCGGCTTCATCCCGGGTTGATCAGGGAAAAAGAGACAGAACCTACATGGTACCTACTTGGTAAATATAGAGATTTTTTAAGAAGTCATTGCACCCATCACATCACATACACGATCGAGTATTTTTTGACAATAAAATGACAAAAACTCGAAACTTTCCTCTTCATAGTATAAAAGATATACTGTCATTATATTGCACGCCTCATAAGCGAAGCGTTGAGGTGGGTACTACTGTCACTTCGCGCAAAACATCTGATTTTTCAAACTTAAAATGTCTTTATGTATCATACATTGCACTTGTAAGATAATACATACACACACATATTAAGAAAAAACACTATTTTTAACGTTCATGATATTTTTGATGTCATTTTTGTTATTTAAACTAGTTAAAAAACAGTTTAAAAAAGTTCTGTCTTGGACGTCCGTGTGTCTGTATGTGCGGATCCTTTTTCTTGTTAACACGATAGCGACCGAAATACTTTACTAATCGAGTCTTTTTTTTCTCTTACGCTTGAGTATGCTCAGGAATAGAACTCTTTCATTTTTCAGGGTCTGATTCGATGTGGTTTAATTGTTATTAAATAAACAAAAATAATAATTAATAAATATTTATTAAAAAAAAATTATGAGGCGTGCACTTTTGGATTTTCCAAATTATTTTTTTTATTATTGTCATTCGAATAAAGTAAAATATTTTATTATCCTTAATTCACTGTCGTAATGAAGACCGCATATTATTTATTATTTTAGTTACAAGCAAATATTTTTTGAGGATAACCTTAATTTGTACTTATGTACTTTGTTTATAATATGTATTTTTTACCTTTTGTAAGTTATTCAATTTAATAATTAAAAGTACAATATGTAAAATACAATGTGTATGAGTAAAATCATTTTTGTATATATTATTTTAAATCGGTAGTCTCTGGAATGGGTGGACCAAAAATTTCAGAATTTTCCTACGTTGAGAAAGCTATTAATGTTTGAAGATTAATTATTTTTCTCGCAAATAAAACCATTCTGAGATCATCAGCCTTATTTGTCACCGAATACTTGCTAAATGGAGATTTTTTATTTTTTCTTATTAATTGTTATTTGTTTAGATCAAAATTAAAATTAAATTGATTAAATTTGTACATACTTGCATCTGTTTGTTTTTTTCTGTGTTTTACGTAAATCTTGTGTGTGTGCATTAAAGTATTATCTATCTATCTAAATTAAGGAAGGTTTTTGAATAATCAAGCCCCTACCTGAAATGCATAATAGTATAATATGTTTCATTATAATAATTACAACGTAGATCCATCAAAATAAATGCAATGTCTGTTCTGTTTTATCGAATAAGGAAAAATATGAAAACCAGTCGTTCATTCATCACGACTGAATAGGTATTGAGTGAACCGAAATAAGCAAAAGATGGTTTTTTAACATTAATGTTTGTAAACGAGTGTTCTTTAAAGACATAGGGTATTGTTAGGAAAGGTTAATGTGGACATGACTGCAAAAAAAATTAAAATTTTCTGAAATTTATGCAGCATTATGAATGAGTCTTTCTTTATATTTAGCGCCAGGTATTCGCT
>CAJQZN010032495.1:11147-27612 GCA_907164685.1 Colias eurytheme
AGCTTGATAGTAATCACTTGCAAAAATGGGCGATGTATCCCGGACTATGTTGGTTGTAATTTTATTTTATGTTGTATGTTTGCCTTACACTTATATAATAACATTTTACAATTTAGCTTGTGGTATAGGATTTTATGAGTTTCTTTATATTTATTCTGCTTATGTTGTTGCACATTTATTGTATGAGATTGGCAAATAAGAAATATTATATGAATACTGTTAAATAAACCCACGTAAGAGCGTGTAATAATATGTTAGTTAAGTTCATCTCAGATAAAACAAATTTTGGGGGAGAAATAAAAATTATAATATACTAGCGGTCCGCCCCGGCTTCGCCCGTGGTACATGTTTACGTTTTCTCTACATAAGAACCATCCTCGTACTTCAAGGAATATAATAAAAAAAGAATTATCGAAATCGGTTCAGCCGTTCTCGAGTTATGCGCTTACCAACACATTTTGCGATTCATTTTTATATATAAGAAGAAGATTAGTACCTTCTCACTCACTACTACTACTATAGTGATACCTATAATATCTTTCATGCAACCAGAGCAAAAGGTTACCGAAATAAAATTAAAATGATAGGCCGAAAAGTAAACAAAAGCGAGATAATATTTTAATTACAATGATAAAAAAGATCGTATCTGCCGAGTCAGAAGTAAAATTTCTTTGGCAAGACTCAAAGATACCAAAATCGTCACCTTAATCCATGACGTGACGGCATTGTCATGACGCGACCTTGAAATTTTACTCTCAACTCGCCTAAAGAAGTTTCACTTCAAAAATGCAAGTGTCATTAATTTAAACATTCAGGGACCGTATTAGGACCTCTTATTTCCAGACAGTTTACGCCGTGAATTGACTGGCAAATTTATATTATGAACGTAATAACCAGCCATGGATAATTATGGTTATTTATGAAATAAATCGGATTATTCGTAACATAGCCCCGTACATACATCTATACTAATATTATAAAGCTGAAGAATTTGTTTGAACGCGCTAATCTCGGGAAATACTGGTCCGATCGTTGTTAGATAGCCCATTTATCGAGGAAGGCTACAGGCTATATATCATCATGCTAAGACCAACAGGAGCGGAGCACTGCGGGTAAAACCGCGGACCTCAGCTAGTAATTGAATATGTTTCATTCGGTATGCAAATTGATATTTGTAAACAAAATGATGAAGTAAAGATGGTATCGCTGACAAGTTGCGAAAATGCATTACATCGGACTGTATTTAAATAGAAAATCAACAGCGTACATAAAATTTTGAATAAACATATAATTTAAAAATTATTTAAAGACCGATTGTCTTTAAATAATTCTTAATTATTCTTAATCTGTGCTAAAACTTTATAAACGTGAAAATATACATATCTTCCTTTGCGTGCACTGCGTAGAACAATTATATTCTGAATAATCTTTTCCTCAAATTAATGCGGGTGAACCGTGAAACCGCGACGCATAACTAGTATACTTATGTGAATTCAATCACAGGAAAACAAACACAGAAAATCAAGAAGTAATAATATGGTTTTCCTCTAATACCTCTAAAACTGATTTAAATATAATAATTTAACCAATAGGCAATAAGTAGCAAATTTCAGAATAAGGATAAAGAAATAGCTACGCCATCATGTTATTAATGGACTAAGAAATCATATTTAAAAACATAGGTAGAAGATATCAAATTTTCAATTGCTCCATTGATTTTTCTTCTTGCCTTAGATCATTTACTTAATGATCTAAGCTTCTTGCAGATTAGCCTTGAAAGTGTCAAATAGGTAGTTAGAGATAGATATTTCCTTTTAAAATAATATTGTTACTTCCAGTTTCATAATACCTCATATTGCAGATTACAGATAAAAGTACAAGTGTCAGATAATCATACGTTTATTTAAATAACATTGTGCAACACAGAAAAACAGTTTCACTTAGAATCCGTGAATTTATTATAGAACTAGCTTTCCGCCCGCGGCTTCGCCCGCGCAGTCAAAGAAAAACCCGCATAGTTCCCGTTCCCGTGGGATTTCCGGGATAAAACCTATCCTATATCCCGGGGTAAAAAGTAGCCTATGTCCTTTCTCGGGTATCAAAATGTCTCTATACCAAATTTCATGCAAATTGGTTCAGTAGTTAAGGCGTGATTGAGTAACAGACAGACAGACAGAGTTACTTTCGCATTTATAATATTAGTATGGATTAATTAACAAGTTTGAAGCTGGCTTCATTAAGATGAGCACGCTCGACTTTTCCGAGCTTGAAGTGTCCTCTAGTTGACGTTACCGTGATAGGTTACACGAACTTTGTTATACCTACACGGAGGTATTACACGGAGTTTGGCACAATATCTCTGTTAAAATTCTGGGTTATTTTGACCTTAAATTGTTACCTTTAAGGCTTATTTAAGAGATGATGAACGTTCTATGGGTAGAATTAAGAAAATGTAATCTAGAAGTAGTAGACATTTAAAATTTCCAATTTAAATATTTATTTATTCAAATAGACCTTCTAGATACACTTTTGAATCGTCATACCATAGATTTAGGTACTGGTTATCACCGGTTTGGAAATCAGTTTCTACAGAGAAGAGCCGGTAATTACAATAGAGCTTATGATAAGTTATATTTTGAGGTATTCTATTGGGATTTTGGATATCTAATCTAAATTAACTATTTTGGTTTAGTAATTTTATTTCCGGGGGTTTATAATAAACTTGATAGACAATGTGCAACAGTAACTATCCACTACAATTCCTCAATTTTCAAGATATTTTCTCAAGCGTTTCGATTGCCAAATAAAATAGCGATGTATGAAGACTTTGATGTTTAGAAAAGGTAAAAATAAGACATTATCATTGACCCTGACGTGGCATCTGGCGTTAATCTGCAAATAGTTTATGTTTACAGTGATAAGCGTCTGATAAGTTGCTATGTTGAAGCTTGAGATAAAGATCAGGGTTTGCGTTTTTGGGAGGCTCCGTTTTTGCGAGATGCTAAGAGTCATTGTTAGGAAGAGAGTGGTATTCGCTACTTGATATGTTCTTTAATCTAAAAGAATATGAAGTATACTTTTGTTTATTCGAAAAAAAAATTGGACACAAATTAAAAAATCCTGTTTTTTTTCCAGTATAAAATGATGGGTTTTGTCTGTAGAAATAACGCTAATCTCTATCAACTACTGGTTCGAATAGAAAAAATATTCCATTTAGCGCGGAAGATTTTAGGCTATAATAAGACATCATGCTATGACCAATAGGAACGGAGCATCCATGAAAAATTGAGCAAACGACGTGCGTGGCTTAGCCAGATATAGAATACATCAACAATATAGATACTTTAAAAGACAGCGTTTGTGCCGAGCATACGTCTTAGAAGTGAAACTTCATTGGCAAGATTTAAAGATACCAAAATCGTCGCCTTACTCGACATACGTGATGGTATTGCCATGACGCGACCTTGAAATTTTACTCTCAACGCGCCTAAGAAGTTTCACTTCAAAATATGGCTTCTTAGCTCAGCATAGATATATAATTTGTTGATAGACCGTTCTATACAAAGCATAAAACTCTTCTAAGAATCGAGAATAAATCTTATATAAGATTTATAGTTTGAGATTAACATATATTCCCTTCATTTTAATATAGTTTCTCCTGCCAAGTCGTTTTGTGCGACGATTCGCAAGAAAAAGCTAAATTTACGTAATAATAGACGTACTGCGGACTTCTTTCAATGCTTTGACCAAGAGCAGACAAAAGAAAATGTACTTTATAGCCATATTTGCATCTTTCCATGCAGTGGAAATAATTCAGATCTTTAGGGTAAAGAAATTGTATTGAAGGAATGCTAGTACAGTTATGATTGTATTGTATTTGTACATATATGGATTGGCTGGATTTTACAATTTAACCTATTTTTATTTGAATGATGTAGGTATAGAATATAGAAATAATAATGGCCGAATGTGCTAAACGCAAAACTAGAGCATGCTTTGTTTAGGCACAAGGAAGGCTCATTAGGGAAAAACGTAAAAATTGACGAGGAAAATAATCTAAATAAATATCACTACGACCTACGTCAATCAAAGCAAAACAATTGCGCAAGTAAGGATTATCTTGAATCAGAAAACAAAAATAAAAAATAAATCGGTTTTATTACTTCCGCACCACATAATAAAATAACACACATCCTTCGTATCTATGCAATGTCGTTCATTTCGTATCTATTTGTTTTTTATTAAATTTTAACTCCATCTTTATAATTATTAACACCCTTTTATTAGATTGTCTTGTACGTTTGAGACCGACTCCTTTCGATCTTGACTCACTTTAAAGTTTAAACGGATGGATTTAATTCACATTATTTTTCAAAGATCAATGTCTTGGTACCCAGAATATCACACTGTTTAATTATTTTTTTAAACCTTTAATCATTGCTACATTTTCTTTACAGTATATCAAAGACGCGCGGTGGTGCACTTACCCTCCTGGGCTTCGTGTACTTTATGACGCTGTTCGAGCTGTTCAACGTGGCGGCTCTGTTCACGGGGCTAGGGGAAAGGTTCCGGAACAAATATAGATTGAGCTCGGGAGATGTACTGGATATTACTAATAAGTGAGTATACTTTTCTGTGCTGTGGATTGGGTTGGATTATGTGGAAGTTCTGTGGGTAGTGGAAGGATGTGGGTAGGATCATGGAGATTTGTGGGTAGTAGTAGGATGTGGCCAGGATGAGTTGGCTCTGTTTCGTCATGACGCTCTTCGAGTTTTCGGAACAAGTATAGATTGAGCTCGGGAGATGTTCTCGATATTACAAATAAGTGAGTGTATTTGCTTTAGATTGGGCTCGGTAATTAGGTGTGGATAGTAGTGGGCAGGATGAGTAGAATTTGTTTCTACTTCTCCGTATTTCTTTTTATCTTCTATAGTTTTAATAAAAATTTAATTGATTTTTTGGCTTAGCATTAAGAAACGCCAGAGATTGAATTCAACCATTACTGTGAAAATATACAATGTATGATGAAATTTATGTTTGAGTTTTATTCAGTTTTGGTTTTGTTCGTTGTGTGTTTCTATATGATAAACAGTAATTGATGTTCTCGTAACATTTCCAAAAGATTATGCTTAATTTATCTTTATTTTTTTTTATTTATTCATGCCTTATTGCTCTAGATACATTTGAGACTTAACCTAGGATACATTGTAACAAACGGCGGTCTTATCGCTAAATAGCGATTTCTTTCAGACAACCGGTCATGCCATTCCCAGGGGGCAGTGGGTATCTTTGGAAGATTTCCCCACTATAAAAAAAAGGCAATCGGTCATGGAATAAATGGGCAATTTTCTCATTCCAGGCTAGTGTCAGCAGTGCAAGCAGCATTCTGTTGCGCCGCGGGTGCAGTGGTGTGTCTGTGGTCGTGTACACGGGACCTGGTTCGAACCTCGCACTATGTATCCGAGGCGTACGCCTGGTTCGGGGCAGCTTACTTCTTTTATGACATATGGTCTATGTATATGGTGAGTTGGGGATGTTTTGGATGGATGTTTGAGGAGGCTTGGTTGTGGTTGAATATTTTTTTTTATATTTGTTGGATCTTTTAGGTTGATACATATACGTATTATATTCTTTCTATTTATACTGGAGTTTTGCTTGAATGGTACATGATGACATAACGTTATTGTTTCGATTGAGTTTAAAATTTTAATTTTTTGTGACCGATTTTTTGCCAATTATTTAATTATTTTTTTAAAGCTTTCTTTATTAATTATTTAGTACATTGAAAAAAAAAAAAGGTTCTGGCAACTAATTTCCTACTATTAAATAGCAAATATTGGCTCTTTTTTACAATTAAATATTCGATTTTACCTTGCTACTTCATTAACAGCTCTCAATTCCAAGTTTAACTTATATCCGTGAAAATCAAATTTAAAATTGGTTTAGTAGTTTCGGAGTCCATCGCGGACAAACAAAGTGACACTTTTAAGTTCTTTTTATATAAATATTTATGTATTTTTGCAGGTACACGTGCACATGACGACCAACATAGGCTACCACTGGCGTCTGACCAAGGACCGGTCCCTCGCAGCGGGCGACTCGCCCTCCAAGCCCTCCTTCCTCACGTACTGTAAACACGAACCCGTTATATTGATGCACCATCTGTTTATTGGCAGCTTCGGCTTTTTGGTTATCGTGGTGAGTAAAAATGGAGATTAGATTCAGAGTTTATCCGCTACAACTTCACCAACTTACAAATTTGTATATAATATAGATATTGTCATAGATAGATAGGTACCTATCTAGGTATCCTATCTATCTATCTATCTATCTACGACCTACCTAGGTAGGCAGATTTATGAGTAAATTGGTATACTTAATCAAAATTAAGCTAAAATACTCTTTCGCAGTATTGCTTTATCTTGTGACTATCTATGTACCTATCTATACATCTATACCTATTTACTACTAGCGGTCCGCCCCGGCTTCGCCCGTGGTACATGTTTACGTTTTCTCTACATAAGAACCATCCTCGTACTTCAAGGAATATAATAAAAAAAGAATTATCGAAATCGGTTCAGCCGTTCTCGAGTTATGCGCTTACCAATACATTTTGCGATTCATTTTTATATATAAGAAGATATCACCCCCACTCCGCAGTACTTTCGCAGTTGCCTGCACAGGTTGCCTGTGACCACCTACCAATCTTAATATATATAAATCTCGTGTCACAATGTTTGTCCTCAATGAAAAATTATTTATTTATTTCAGCAAAAACACAGTAGGTAACAAAACAAATTTAACAATATATCAATGGACTCCTAAACCACTTAACCGATTATAATAAAATTCGCACACCATGTGCAGTTCGATCCAACTTGAGAGATAGTTTAAACATGTAGGTACCACGGGCGAAGCCGGGGCGGACCGCTAGTGTAACTATATTATTTATAATTGCCTTAAATCTTCCTTTCGCAGTACTTCCGCGGCGGTCTAGGCGACTGCATATTCGGTTTCGTTTACCTCATGGAGCTATCGACCCCGTTCGTGTCTCTCCGGGGCATTTTGTCCCGGCTTCGACTGAAGAAAACAAGGCTATACGTGTTCAACGGCCTGGCGATGCTTGCGTCGTTTTTACTGTGTAGAGTTCTGAGTTTGCCCTACGTGTGCCTGTTGTATAGCCGCGCGAAGGGTGTCACGTATTTGGAGGTTTGTATAAAATTGTGTCTATTGCAGGAAAAAACAACACGTGAAACTTTTTTTCACATCGCAGACATTTAACCTAAATTTTCGGAATTATATTCCATTAAGGGTATAGAAATAACTGTTATCTCTACTCCGCGGCCGACGTCACGTGACATGCAACACACAGATGAAAAAGTTTCAGACGGTGTAATAAATGTTTCACTTTAAAATATTTATTTGCAAAACGATCTTGTCGTTACGTAGCAATGTCTACCAGACAGATAGAGTAATAAAAAATTGGTTTAGCAAAACAAGCCGATTTAAGAACAAGACAAACTAAATAAAGTATTCAGTAATATAGTGTATATTTAAATATACCATACAAAAGTATCTTGAAACCGCCCTATTTTGACATGAATTAAAGGTAAATCTGAATCGGAATCATTCCACATTTTTGTAATCCGATATGTATAACAACTGTTGATTGCCTTTCTTCTTGCAAGCGAAGCCGCGGGCGACAGCTAGTTCTACATAATTAGTGTATACTGTATGCAAATCTCTAAGTCCCTTTAAGCTAACTACAGCGATGATGGGACATCTTGTATATTAAAAAAAAAAATGCAAATAATAACTATCTATTGCCTGGAAGAGATCACTCTTTAGTGATAAGGCCGCCCTCTATGCTATAAGTTTTAGTTTTAAGTAATTTGTATTATTAACTAGCATAGTAAAGTGTTATAAATAAATAAATAAAAATTGGTTGTCTGTAAAGTCGGTTTACTGACGATAGTTGAACGTGACAACGTCCGATTGTGCTTCTTTGTCGCTCGTTCCGCGCTCTCGCTTGCACTTCAAGCCTTACATGGAACGCCTCAGAGCGAGGTAACGCCGCATGACTCATGTTTTTTCGTGCGTGCTACCGGCTCAATCGAATTATAAGACGTTGTCACGTCAATAAAATAAATAAATAAATATATCAAATAAATAACTATCTTTCCACAGGCAATAAGCTCCCTACCGACAGGTTGCAAGGTATCCATATGCATCCTGCTCCTACCGCAACTATACTGGTTCTGCCTCATGGCTTCGGGCGCTTTGAAACTGTTCACCGGCAAAGCTAAGCAGAGTTGATGGATGTGTGTTTGTTTGTGTGCTCCTTCGAGCCTTGTGTGTCGCTATGATTTTGTTATATTGACGTACAATCTCTAAACCAAAAGGTCGTTAAATATTGACGTAATAGACTCAATAGGTTATAAATGTTTGAGTGACTTGGTAATTGAGACCTTATTTCGTGTTAGTAAAGTTCAAAGTCTGTTTATTTTTCTTTGCTTTCTTTAATAAGTAATTAACCTTATTCCCTATCGGTAATGTTCAAATTGTATTAATCGCGGCGTTGTATGAACATTAATTGTAATTTAGACCTTATGCAATGGCAGTAAAGTTCAAATTCTATTGTATGCATCGTCCGTGGTGTTGTTTGAAACATTCATTGTGATATATACTTTATTTAGTGGCAGTAAAGTTGAAAGTCTATTTATTTACTCTTCTTTCTGTCTCTAATGAATCGCCCGTCGTGTCGTATAAAACTGTTATTGTAATTTACGCCTTATTTCCTAGAAATAAAGTTTAAATTCTATCATCTATCTCGCGGTGTTGTATAAAATATTCATTGTAATTAATAGCTTATTTCCTGGTAGTAAAGTTCAAAGTCTATTTATTTTTCGTTTCTTTCTTTATTGTATCGCTCGGGGCGATGTATAAAAATTCATTGTAATTTAAACCTTATTTAGTTGCAATAAAGTTCAAAGTATATTGTATCGCTTTTGAGTCTAGTTTTTTATTGTACGTCAATGTAATGGTTTTGACAGCTGTATTGGTGTATATAATAATTATTTTTTATCTGTTATCTATATTGTGTTTTTTTTCTTGAAAACTTATGGCTAATGATCTTGTGACAATCTTCAAAATTTGTGCAGTTTTCTTGTATAATTTAGAGACTATTAAAATGTTTAATTTCTTTGCGCTTTATTAGAAAAAGTACTCTTCATTTTGTTATTTTTTTTTCATCGACAAATATTTGTTTATCGAAATTGTTCTTAAATAGTTGAATGACACTGTCAAATTGATATCCAAGATATTTGAAAATTTTCTTTTGTTATGGTTTTCAAATTTATAACATTTTCTCTATTTATGACCTAAGACTATCCTCATTAACATGTATAGAGAGTTATATATCTTTTTTGTGGCCTTCAAGAGAAAAATATTACGTAAAAATTTATTAAAATTTTTCATCAACGATTTACCATCGTCCACATTATGATATTTATGTGTTTTTTTTTTATTTTAAAGCACAAATATATAATCAAAATAGATACATCTGAAAGTTATATACCAGTTGGTTATTCTAGTGTTTAATTTAAGGTCTGTTCCAACTACAGCGATATCCCGATGGCACGCGATTAAATCTCTTAAGTAGTATATTATAGAGACTATAATTGCGTACCGAGTTTGAACAGGTCTATAGTGGACATATATTCAGGACACATCACTTGTTATAGATCTATTTAATATGTTAAGGCTCCGTTTAAAAGCGTTTTTTATTATATTGCTTGTTTAAGTTTTGGAAGGACAAAAGCCATTGCAGTTAACAAATTAAAATAAGCAATAACACATTGTATCTATAAAATAATAATTGTTAACTTCTATACCGAAAATTTAGATAATTTCCGAATTTTTTTAAGTGTAAACCTTTTCTTTGTAATATTGATTTCATTGGAATTTATTTATAAAAAGTTCCTTGCTTTGACCAACTATTATTTAAATTGGCAATGTAAAAAAGCGTAATTCGAAACGGAGCTACATAACCTATGTTCGAATGTTAACGGCCTTAAAATGTGTGAGAGAGATAGTAGATATAATTAAGCAATATCTAATATATTCCAGTTTCTAAATAAATACTACTTTTAGTATATATACTTTTTTTATTTGCTATTTGGGCTTATTTCCATAATCCAGGGAATTTAGGAAAAAAATTGTTCAAAAACTTCTGAAACTCACGATTTTCGAATTTTCTCAAACTTTTTAACTGTTATAAGGTCTGCTATCTCTCTCGCACATTTTGAGTGCCACCTAGCATAGTTTAATTTTAGTGTTTAATATTTATTGTTGTTACATGATGAGCTTACATACAACTCGTCTGAGCTTATGCGAAGTCATTAAATTATCCTAGTATTTTAAGTTCTTAGAACAAGGGAGTTAGGGTAGCTATTCAATGTACCACAGACTAAAGATAGATTGAAACTAGCTATGTACCATAGATATCAATGTACCATAGACTAAAAATGGATTGAAACTGTTGATGGGGGAGTGATAAGGATATATTATAACAGTAAAGAGGGAAAGAGACAGGACAACTGGATGCAGTCAGGCATATGACAAATTGACAACATAGTATGAATAAACAAATAATAATATAACTAAAAAATTTAACTAAACGGATTATAAATTATTGAACTGTAATACTAAATAAATAAATAAATATTATAGGACATTATTACACAAAAATAAAAAATACTGATGAAAAAGTAGTTACAGGATTTTTGGATCTATGGTACGTTGTGGTCAACAAGTCCTGATAGAAAAGTTGTTAGGAATCTGATCCTTCTACAGTACGATTAAGGTTCAGTTTCGTGTGACGTTTAAAATTTTCTTGTGCTATACATCGCTTCGTATAAGTTTATTCTTTTCTATTGGGATAACCATTTTTTTAGAATAAGGAATATCATAACAGACAAAAGTTATCCCTCTCGCTCTAATAAATGGCTATTATAGATGGCAGAAAGAGATAAATAATATTCGAGCTCTGACATTATTCAAAGAAAATTGAACCTTAAAAATCTAAAAAGATGGATCATATTCCTAATACCGATGTCGATATCCAGTGGAATTGTTACACAGAGTGAATTTAAAATCCCAGCAAAAAGTATTTGTGTGTTTAACATGCATTATCATTATATGTATATAGTGCAAAACTAACGGAAATTAACCAACAGGATGATCGGATTATGACGTCAAAGATGAAATAACCAATAGGACGATCGGATTTTGACGTTAAAGATGAATTAACCAATAGGAATGCTTATCTCATTGACGAATATTATTGAATTTACCAGTCTTATAAAAGGCCTATATTTACAACGCTCTTATTATAAGTAGTACAAAGTTGAAATTTGTGTCATATTGTGAGGATCGCGTACACTAGTCAAATATAAAAAATACCTTATTTTTTAGCGCTTATAATGATTTTCAAAAGAAAAAGGGACTAGAAGGTAAAATAACGAACCTGAACCAGTGTTAGAAATCACAGAAGATTCTGTTATGAAAGATATAATATTATGAAGATAACAAAAATGTTTAATTGCGATTTTTTGAGGGTAGATACAAAATAATGATGTTTTCTATATAAATTTGGCTAGTGTTCGAATCTCGTATTATATTATCAAGTATTATATAAATATATCGAATATTATAATATATTTCATATTATAGATAAACACTATAGAATGCCATATTTATGCTTTGGATTATGATAGTATTAAAATCGTCTATTTCATTCATTTCACTATTTCATCCACTTTTCTTTTACACTTAAAAAAAAAAGTATGTGATTTAATTTGGACGTATAATATCTTTTGTCCTTCTCGTTTATAGTAATAGAGACAGAGATAGCAATAGCATTGCAACTCTGCTCATTTAAATTGGCCGTTATAAGCGAGTGAAATGGAAAATTGAACCTTATTGTATCAATAATAAGGCTTATATTAAATTAGCAGCTTTATGTTATTTTTCGAACCTCATATTAACTGTTGCATTTCTTCTGGTATTTTTTTACTGAATGACTGAAAATTTACCTCTTTATTATTTAATGTTCTTCACGCATTTGTATGTTTTTAATTTTAATGGAAAAAAGGAACATGCTGTATATTGAAGTAAAATCGAATAGAAAATATTACGGTAGCGGGTAGAGGGAAAGGTTTTTGGATGGGTAGTTCGATACGGTTGCTGTTCATAATGTTATTTACCTTAAGGCCTTTTCAAACAAGATAGGTATCCGCTACCCACGGCGGAATTCTGATGGGTACGCGATTATATATCTTATGTAATATATTATAGAAACTCTTATCGCGTACCGTACGCCTGTTCGCTACCGTACTCGGATCGGTACGCGATTAGAGTCTCTGTAATATAATACATAAGGGATTTAATCGCGTATCTATCGAGATAAAGCTACCCACGGCGGTAGCGGATACCGCTCTTGTTTGAATAAGCCTTTATATTATTCATTAATATATGGTTTACGGTATGTTTGGTGTTAAAATAAGTGACGTAAGCAATGGTTGCTGTAGTGAATTTCGATTTTTTAACATTATATGTTCACTGTTCAGTCTTGCTCCAGACGTCAGAAAGACAAGACTAAGTGCAGGTCCACACTGCGAGCCTAGCGCGGTTGCGACGGCGGGCGCGAAATATCAAACGTATGAAACGCGCCTTTGCGTCCACATTGAAATGACTATGGCGGAAGCCTAGTGCGACGGTAATGAGCGAGCCAGCGCGCGTAGTTTTCAAACTCTCCTATCCGCGCGTTCTGGCCACACTACGGGCCTAGTCAGCAAGCGACCCAATGCGCGGACGGCGGGGGTATCAAACCAGTTCGGTCTTGTCGCTCGACTTCTTATATTATATCCTTTATTGTTTTTCGTAAAATAGCGGTAAATACTTAATTGTTGAAGTGAAACTTCTTTATTTATAAGTGCGATTCAATCTAAAACACATATTATATACACCACAGTAATTTTGTAGGGTATAATCTCAATTCTTCATATAAGATTCACCCGTTATTTCTCTGTTTTATTTATTTCGTGTACAACTTCTATAATGATCTCATCTCAAAATCGGACTGTCCAGTAAAAATAGCAAATCGTCCAAAGTTTGCAACACCCGAAAAACGTCGAACCGCTACTTGAGCTCGCGCGTCGGTGTGGCCACCGCGAGCGCCCGCTCGTCGCGCCCGCCTAGGCCGCCGCCACCGCGCATTCAGTGTGGACGCACACGTATGCAAGCTTCCGTCATTAAGTATTATTTTCTTAGTTTTCTCTGTACTGATCTAACGATTATCTTGAATATTTCTAGAAATCTCAATAATTTACCATATAATGTGATATTATTTTAATGAATGCTTCCAACGCACAACCATTTTAAAGTAAATAGTATGTACATATATTGTAGATTCAGTATTGTAATTACTAAATAAGTATGTCTTCATAATTGTTAAGTAACCCTTCCGACCACCAAATTCTATAGATGTCATATTTCAAATTGTTATTATAGGCCGTGGGTCAAAATTTATTAGAAACGTGTAGCGTATAAAGTTTGCATTTTAATGAATGTAAGGGCGATTACACACTATCGAATAAAATGCACTTTTCTGAGTAGCCAAATTGCTTTATTTCCCTTGTTGTATTTTAAATTCTTAGGCGATAGTGTGTAATCCGCTTAAGGACCGGCACCAAAATATTACTTTTTTTTGTATTTTTGAACCATATATTTTGTGATACACACTGAATTTGTGATAAATTGATTTGATTTGATTTGATTTGAATATGTTTGACATTATTTACATACTTTGTGTTATATACTTACTTTATTATTAAATTATATAATTTCCCATAAGTAACTATTTTCTTTTTCTATTGACTTTCGCATCACCAATTTAATTTTATTTCAAAAGGTGTCGGCTGATAGTGAAATTAGTGGATGTCTAGAATGGTGCTTTTTCGGTGTTGTAGTTGTAATGTTGGATTGAATATTGATATTGAAGGCTCAGAATACATGTATAAACTGACTAGCTATCCGCCCATGGCTGCGCCCGCGTTATCAAAGAAAAACCCGCATAGTTCCCGATCCCGTATGATTTCCGGGATAAAACCTATCCTATGTGTTAATCCAAGTTATCCTCTATATGTGTGCTAAATTTAATTATAATCGGTTC
Source organism: Colias eurytheme (assembly GCA_907164685.1). Classification (NCBI taxonomy): domain Eukaryota; kingdom Metazoa; phylum Arthropoda; class Insecta; order Lepidoptera; family Pieridae; genus Colias; species Colias eurytheme. The sequence continues at coordinate 25,381 of CAJQZN010032495.1, forward strand.
AGTAGTATTTGCGTGAAAGAGTGACGAACATACACACACATAAACATACATCCATCAACACAAACTTTCGCATTTATAATATTAGTAGGATAGTAGGACGTAGAAGCGGTCTATGCGAATAAACTAGAAGTTCAAGCCCTTCCGCGTTATCTACATAAACATTCTACACACACACAAACATAGTAACGTACACATTTATGTACTCTGTAGTGAGACAAAGATAGAATATACATTTAAACTATTAGCCGAAAAGAGAGCTAAATTAGCTGAGTTCAAAAGGAACGTGTTTTTACGCGTATGCCGCAGTTCAGTTTATATATGTATTCGTGAAGGTAGTTGACGAAAATATGTCGTAGATTATATACGTACTGCACGCGGTTTGTAAAATGATGGTAAAATGATCTTAGTGTACAATATTTTGAGCTTGGAAGTATTATTTTTGTTTATATATTATAGCAATGAAGATTGTAGGATTACGCATGTCAACATAAGTAGCAAGATTTAAAATAGAGTTTTGTCTAATAGATTTCATAATAAGAAATATATATTTTTAGGAAGAAAAATGTGAGAAAGTAAATAGTTCGAATATTTTTCTGTGAAGATATAAAAATAATCTTTTCGACTATAGCTTGGATGTAGGGGATAAGGTCTTATGAATGTGATGTCAATTATTTTCATTAATTAGCTTATTTAGTCCATTTTGAATTGGGAAAAAATAATATTTGTTGTTTCATGTTCGATACTTACGATTCATTCGTGGTTACTTCATCCGATTAGACACTTCAAAGTGTACATTCAAATGTACACGTCATGATAATTATTTTATTGCATCTAATGCATTGACATTAACGTGAAAATTTATTAGACAAACTCTATTTAAAAATGTTTGATCTGTTGCCGTTTTAGTCAGAATACGTATCTTCCGTTTTTAACCGACTTCCAAAAAAGAGGTTCTATGTTCCAATTTTTTTTTCTCGAATGCATTTTCTTTTTTGATACTTTTATCTGTTTACGCATTCCGTTCTGTATTTTTATTTAATATTGTTTCAAAATATTGCAGCTTTTTTGCCTGAACGAGGTCCATTGTATTGATTATCGTAAATATTAGTTTGAACTTTCAAATGTAACGTATGTTTTGTTATTAAGGTTACTTCTTTCAGGCAATATTAATTCGTCTAAATTAAAAATGTAAAAAATCGAATAAAAATGTTTTTTTTTCATACATTCGTTGTAATTTAAATTGGCCTAATCTAATAAGCTACGCATCTGCAATTCGTGGAATTGTATTAAAAAGAAGTTTTGTTTTCTTTTAATCTGTTAATATTTATCTCTTTCATGTTATTAATATAGATAAATGCAATGCTTTATTATTATTTATTTTTGTGGATGTTTTAATAAATACTATTATAATAATACTTGAGTTTTATTTTTAGTTCATATCCCGAAACTCTGAAACTGTTGGATTTTTTATTTGTCACAATTTCTATGAACGATAATGGTGTGCCCCAAGGTAACACTGTAGGTCCAGGTATTTACCTATTATACGTTAATGGCTTTGTCAGATAAAAAGCGTTCTTAGCGCCTTTTGTTTACATTTCTTGGTCTTAATAATGTGCGAAGTAACAGAGGTTAATAGAAATTGATATCTAGTCTAAAATGGTTATACTAATATGGAAAACAATTCATTCTTTTAAAGACAATGTCAAGGCACGTGTCTTTTAGATAACACATGTTATCGTAATGAATTCAAATTAATTGATAAATAAATAGGCATTCTTGGAAAGTTTCAGTCTTTTTTTCACAAATAACAATAATATTTTTATTCATTAATTTTTGCTCGAAGTTCGACCTCAAAATATATTCTATTAAAGGTAAACATTGAAATAAAAAAGAGCGTGTGTGCCGAGCACACGTGTCAGAAGTGAAACTTCTTTGGCAAGAATCAAAATCGTCGCCGTATTCCATGACGTGACGGTGTTGCCATGACACGACCTGGAAATTTTACTCTCAACGCGCCTAAATAAATTTCACTTCAAAATACTGAAAAGGAGAAGAATTTTTTGACAATGGATCTTCAAATTTCATTCCATGTCAGAGATGTTTAGCAGTGATAGCTTTACATAGAGACACAGATTTGCATTTATAATGAACCTATGTATTAAAAATATTGCTGTCATCCGGTTAGTCGTATTAGTCCGGGATACATCGCCCATTTTTGCAAGTGATTACTAT
>CAJQZN010032495.1:28012-50052 GCA_907164685.1 Colias eurytheme
GATAGTAATCACTTGCAAAAATGGGCGATGTATCCCGGACTATATATATTGCCATAAAAATACAAATTATATTCATTTGTAATCCTGTATTATTACATATCATTTTTGCTTTTAATAATATAATCCACTAAATAATATAACGTCATAATAATGGTTATTGAAGCCTATCCGATTAATCCTTATCTCTATGAAATAAATATCATGCGATGAGATTAGATAATAATATATTTTTATTGACGTAAATTAATTAAAATCGATGTTTCTAGCGATTATCGTTTATCGTTTATTTTTAATTCAAGTAGCAATATGTAGATGTCGTGGCCATATCGTAGATTTGCTCATTTCATGATATGATCGATCATTTCGTGAAATGGTCACATTTCATGAAATGCTCGAATGTCTATTGGCCACATCATGATGTGGTTTGGGCAGATCAATGATAAGAAATCGTTTCTCGATATGGCCAACTAAACGCGCGGTTTTTTCGTGAAATGATCAAAATTATTTGATCATATCGTAAAATAGTTACATTAATTATTGGTAGAGGCGCTGCAAGCGCTGTGTTTATGTGATAAGATGGCGGCCGCTAGCAAAAATTTAATTATTCGCGATTTAAAACTTCATAGTTCGTTTTATTACAATATGAAGAAAGTCATAGCAAATAATTTACGACGAAGAGGTTCGAGTACTATGGAAAATGCGGATATCTTATATTGAGGAAAAAATGCGTCTAAAATCCTTTACATAAATATATTTATATATCCTATGTTATTATAATTGTTCCTTTTTTAGGGTTCCGTACCTCAAAAGGAAAAAACGGAACCCTTATAGGATCACTTTGTTGTCCGTCTGTCCGTCCGTCCGTCCGTCCGTTTGTCAAGACCCTTTTTCTCAGGAACGCGTGGAGGTATGAAGCTGAAATTTATATCAATTACTCAAGTCTACTGTCCCTTGAAGCTGTGAAAAAATAAAACTTCTAAGCCAACGCAATCAAAAGATACAGCCGTTTATGCCGCAAATTTTCGACACTTGCAAGGGAATCAAAACCTACAGGGTGCTTCCCGTGAACTCAGAATCTTGAAATTTGGTACGAAGCAACGTCTTATAGCATAGATAAAGGAAAAATTACGAAAACCATAAATTTTTAGTTACATCACATAATATATATTTTTTTAATAATTTTAAACTTATTTGTACGGAACCCTCGGTGCGCGAGTCCGACTCGCACTTGGCCGGTTTTTTTTAAAAAGCGATTCGCTTCTGGCACTCGCCGGCCGCTACCGCGGCACGCTCGCTTTGCTCGCTCGGCTCGTGCGTTCTTTATTAAAGTCTAACCTAATCTAACCTAAATGTTTTCTATTGCAAAAACCATTCGCTTCTGGCATTCGCCGGCCACTGCCGTGGCACTAACTTATATGACAATAAACAAGTTCTAAAAATATTCAGAATTTTTTAATGTTTTATGGACTTTATATATTTTATACGATCTGGCCAAATGTGGATGACCATATCGTGAAACGTTGACGATTTAACGATCTGATCAAACCATGTTGGCCATTTCATGAAATGCGACCATTTCGTGAAATGGCCACTCATATCATGAAATGATCAAATCTACGATATGACCACGACATAGACATGTAGATAGTTCTTCTTTTAAATTTGATAGTGAGATACGAACAATTTTTTTTCAATCAGCGCTGTTTTTGTGCAGTAATTGAGTTCCTACACACTTATTAGTTAATGTACATAGTTCATCACTGCAGTATAACTAGGTGCACTGCACTGCACCTAGTTATACATTAAATGAAAAACATGAAGCTCGTTCAAAATTATCACGTAGAATTTAGAAACATATTATATTAATTCTACTATGGGAAAAGCAATCACTGCCTATCCATATTGTCATGTTCTCTAGAACATACTAAAAACTCTACTTCGTAATCATATCATTATCATCCTTATATCATCTATATAATTACTAGCGGTCCGCCCCGGCTTCGCCCGTGGTACCTACATGTTTAAACTATCCTATCTCTCAAGTTGGATCGAACTGCACATGATGTGCGAATTTTATTATAATCGGTTAAGTGGTTTAGGAGTCCATTGAGGACAAAAATATTGAATTGCCAAATGTGTTGCTAAGCGTAAAACTCGAAAACTTCTCGACTAATTTTTATATCGTTTTTGTTTAGGCACAAGAAAGGTTACTATGAATGTGATATTTTAGTTTTTTATAGAATTCAAATGCTCTATAAATATAAATTATTAACTAAATAGAAAAAATTCGATCACCAGGTGGGATTTGAACTCGAATAGATGTTTGGCTTGGTGGAGGAATAGTGATCGTATTTTTTCTATATTTTTTTATTTATAAAGTTATTTTGGAGAGAAAACACAAAAAGGGGCAATAGGGCAGAAGTAATAAATAATCAAGCTGACATTGCATGACGGCCAGTTTAATTTGCTGAAGATGTTTGAATAAGTTTGTTAATGTTTTCAATAATTCCGTGGAAGGCATAGTTCTGATTCTAGCTAGCTTAGAGGTTTATCATTTAATTAGGGCTTATATCTAGATAGAATTCTGATTTGGGCGGTAATAAGTTTGGGTAATCTAACTAGTTCTTCATAACTAACTCATCAGCGAAACAGTAGGTAATATGCGTAAGTTATAGTATACTGTATAAAGTAACTGCCGACTTATTTGCCGAAGTTATTATTATTTTGAAAGTAACTATTAACATATTTGTTAAAATTGATATCATAACTATCAATTTAATTGAAACTTAAATCTTTCAATGTTTTAGAAATAAGCGTCATCTATAATGATTCGATTGTATTGAACAAACAGGTTTCTAATTGGTTCATAAATAAGTAAAAAGGTAAAATTCAGTTTTTTAGGTTTTTATTTAAAATACATTTCTTTGGTCGAATAAGAATTTGTACTTAATATCGATGGGTTTATTTAAATTATTCCTCTTCTTCGGGATTCTCGGGCTCTTCGGGTTCTTCAGGGTTCTCTGGTTCTTCGGGCTCTTCAGGGTTTTCGGGTTCTTCAGGCTCTTCAGGGTTTTCGGGTTCTTCAGGCTCTTCAGGGTTTTCAGGCTCTTCTGGGTTTTCAGGCTCTTCGGGGCTCTCAGGCTCTTCTGGGTTCTCGGGTTCTTCAGGGCTTCCTTCTTCTTCAGAATCTTCTTCATCTGACTCGCTGGATTCTTCGCTGGATTCCTCGCTGGATTCCTCACTGGATTCCTCACTGGATTCCTCACTGGATTCCTCGCTCTCTTCCTCTTCGCTTTCTGGCTCTGGAGTCGTCACCTCAGGCACTTCTTCAGCTGAATCGAATTCGATGCCTGTGACTTCAGTGAACCAGGCGTGGAAAGCTGCCACACGGATGAAACCTGAAGGAATAATGTGAATTACATTAAATATAAGATAATAAGACTTGATTTGTTGTTGGAATGAATTCGTTATAACTTTTGTTATAGACTTTTTAAAAAAATCATTAAATTGCAATTACTGTTGTTTCAACTATGTATAATAATTTGTATGACATATCAAGCATTTTTCAAGCTTTGGGGTGTAATGGCCGTATACCATCCAACGGCCAAAGCCAACCTCACCTGCTCGTGGTGCACCCTGCCGATCAACGGACGAGGCTCTGGCGACATTTTAGAGTGGTAGGACTACAGCTGCGTAAGATATTCTCTCGAAAATCGTATGCAGCATGAACTGGGCTGTAGTCCGTCCGGGGCGGTACCACTAACCCACGGGAAACCGGCGTAAAGCTTTCTTAGCGTTTCGCATAGGTGAGTGGGTCACACCGGATGCCCAATCCCCCCCCCTTCCCCTTTAAAACTATGGCAGCGGAATTTAAAGAACTATTACCCCAGGAGGGTACCAACACTGTCGGTGCTGGAGAATCCCTCCCTGAGCATCTTTGTTCAGGCTGCCCTGCGTACTCTGGGGTGGGCAAAATCCCGCTCGTTTCTCAAATCCGAGGCAACAAGAGCAAAAAGCTGAGCACATCCCCTTCCACGCACTGCGTGAATTTCTGCAACATTAGGGGCTTACACTCGAACATCAATGCCGTCCATTACCACCTTGAGACGGCGAAGCCGGCCTTGCTCTTCTTAACCGAAACGCAGATATCTTCCCCCTCCGACACATCTTATCTGAATTACCCAGGATTTACCCTGGAGCACAATTTTATTCCTCGCGCTGGTGTCTGCGCCTTCATTCGGAATGATATCTGCTTTCGACGCCTCGCTTGTCTTGAAGGTAGGGATCTATCCATCCTTTGGTTACGTGTGGACTGCGACGACCACCCTCGCGTCTATGCGTGCCTATACAGATCCCATAGCGGTAACGACGAAACCGACCGACTCATCGATCACATACAATTGACGGCTGACAATATGCTCAATCAGATTCCTTCAGCGGAAATCGTGGTCCTTGGTGACTTCAATGCGCACCATGTAGAATGGCTCAAGTCTCGCACAACAGACCACGCAGGGAAATCTGTTTACGACCTTGCTCTTGCCTATGGTCTTACCCAACTGGTAGCATCGCCCACGCGAATTCCCGATGTTGAGGACCATATGCCTTCCCTGTTGGACCTTCTGCTGACTTCCCATCCGGATGGCTATCAGGTCAATGTTGATGCCCCTTTAGGCTCCTCTGACCACTGCCTCGTACGGAGTGAAGTGCCAATCTTGCGCCTTTCACGGCTACTGAATAGTGGCCGCCGTCGCGTTTGGCACTACAAGTCAGCAGACTGGGACGAGATGCGCACCTTCTTTTCATCTTATCCCTGGGGCCGTGTTTGCTTCTCGGCAGAAGATCCTAGCATCTGTGCTGACTCTGTTGCTGATGTGATACTTCAGGGAATGGAATTGTTTATTCCAAACTCCGTTGTTCCCATCGGTGGCAAGTCCCAGCCCTGGTTTGGTCACTCTTGTAAAACGGCATCACGCCGAAAACAGGATTGTTACCAAGCCTGGGCCAATGCGCTTGTGTCTAGTGATCCAGACGCCCGTACTCTTAAGAGAGAACTAAACTCGGCCTCTAGGTCCTTCAAAAGAGCTATTGCAAGAGCTAAGTCTGAGCATATTGCAAAGCTTGGCGAGAAACTCGCCCGACTTCCTTCGGGAACACGAGCCTTTTGGGCACTCGCCAAAGCTGTGCAAGGAAACTTTTGTCGGCCGTCATTGCCATCTCTACGCATGGAGAATGACTTGTTGGCCCACACGGCGAAAGAGAAAGCTGATCTTCTAAGCTCCCTTTTCGCCGCTAACTCGACTTTGGATGACATGGGAAAATCACCACCTACCATCCCACGGTTTGAGGGCTCTATGCCGGACATCCGTTTCACCCAGAGCGCTGTGCGTAAAGCACTTTTCGCTCTAGACATCCACAAGTCGAGTGGACCCGACGGTATTCCTCCTGTTGTGTTGAAGATGTGTGCACCTGAGTTGGCGCCGGTTCTCACGCGACTTTTCCAGCACTCCTATTCCACAGGCGTCGTCCCGAACACATGGAAGACAGCTTTAGTACATCCCATCCCGAAAAAAGGCGATCGCTCGGATCCGTCCAACTATCGACCCATAGCCATCACTTCCTTGCTCTCCAAGATAATGGAAACCATTATCAATCGCCAGGTGCTCAAATATCTGGAAGAGCGCCAGCTGATTAGTGACCGACAGTACGGTTTCCGTCGTGGCCGGTCAGCTGGCGATCTTCTTGTATATTTGACTCACCGCTGGGCGTCAGCGATTGAGAGCAAGGGGGAAGGCTTAGCCGTCAGCTTGGACATAGCGAAAGCTTTCGATCGGGTATGGCACAAAGCGCTTCTTGCGAAGCTTCCTTCCTATGGGCTTCCTGAGAAATTTTGCCAGTGGGTTGCCAGTTTTCTCACAGAGCGTAGCATGAGTGTCGTAGTCGACGGTTCATGCTCCGATCCTAAGCCTGTGAATGCTGGTGTCCCACAAGGCTGCGTTCTGTCTCCCACTCTGTTTCTTCTGCATATCAATGATATGCTGCTAGACGGCAGCATTCATTGCTATGCAGACGACAGTACTGGTGATACAATATACACCGGCCACAGCAATATTTCTCAGGACCGCGTCATTGAGTGCCGGAACTACCTCGTGTCTTCAATAGAAACCTCCTTAGAAGAGGTATCTAACTGGGGCCGACGTAACTTAGTCCAATTCAACCCCAAGAAGACACAGGTCTGCGCGTTCACCGCAAAAAAGCTTCCCTTTGTCGTAACTCCTCGTTTTCAGGGTATTCCTCTCTCTGCCACAGCTAGCATCGGTATTCTTGGTCTCGAAATCTCGAGTAGCGTACAGTTCTCCTGTCATTTGGAAGGAAAGGCCAAATTGGCTTCACAGAAACTTGGTGTGCTCTGTCGAGCGGGGCAGTATTTCACGTCGCACCACCGCCTTATGCTTTATAAGGCGCAAGTTAGGCCGCACATGGAATACTGCTCCCACATCTGGGCCGGGGCACCTCAACAACACCTCCTTCCATTTGACCGTATTCAAAGGAGAGCAGTACGACTCGTTAACGAGCCAAGTCTTACCGATCGGCTTGATACTTTGGCGCTGCGAAGAGACGTCGCTTCACTGTGTGTTTTCTATCGCATCTACAATGGGGAGTGCTCTGAGGAGCTGTTTGGAACAATACCTGCCGCTGAGTTCCATCACCGTACTGCACGCCACAAACTCAGATACCACCCACACCACCTTGACTCCTGGCGATCGACAACTGCGCGCTTCAAAAGAAGCTTCTTTCCGCGCACAACGAGTTTATGGAACGAACTTCCTCATGCGGTGTTTCCAAACGGTTACGACTTAGGGACCTTCAAGAAAAGAGCGTACTCCTACCTTAAAGGCCGGCAACGCACTAACAATGTCCCCGGCATTGCTGGTGCCTATGGGCGACGCGGTGCACTTAACATCAGGTGACGCGTCTGCTCTGTTGCCTCCTCTTATATAAAAAAAAAAAAAAAAAAAAAAAAAGCAAAGGTGCAGTTAGACCATGTGGTGGTAAGTGGTCACCACTGCAAGGATACAACTTTATCCTGATTACACATAAACAGACAACAAGACGTATTGAGTTTCATTTCTGATGAATTTCCTTGTCCTATTTAAAGTAAAGTATTCGTACATCTTATATATAAAAATGAATCGCAAAATGTGTTGGTAAGCGCATAACTCGAGAACGGCTGAACCGATTTCGATAATTCTTTTTTTATTATATTCCTTGAAGTACGTACCTTGAAATATGTACCACGGGCGAAGCCGGGGTGGACCGCTAGTAGCTGATAGAAATTTAAGTGTAAGCATATGTTTATGTAGTTTCTCGAACTTACCAGTGGGCAAGCCGTTGTGGCAACCAGCAGCAGCAACGAAGGAACCAATACCAGCGAGAACTTCATCATCTTCGTTCTTTTCAACGAGAGGACCACCGGTGTCACCCTGTACATAAACAAGTTTTTAACATCATGTAAATAAAAATAAATCTTTATTAATTTAACATACACACGTCATTTTAAAGGTTTGATTTTACAGGTTCTTAAAGTTAGACGTTAAATATAATTATAAAATTCATTGGTTGCCGCACTAGGTGATGTACTGTAATTGAGCATTTTATTAGAGTCTGGCTGGTTTCTGAATTGAGAATTATTGATTGGATTAAGGTTTGAGAAAGTCTTATATCACATAAAAGAGAATATTTAAGGAGAAGATGCATGGTTTGAGTTCTTCACGTCAAACCCTACATATTTAGAAACTGGACGTTAGTCATTTTTTGAAGATCAATCTTTCAATTTTGACTAACTTTGTCTAGGAAATACCATAATATCTTGCATTTTAAAAATAGCACTATTAATAAAAGTTAACCAAACTTACCTGGCAGATGGACTGAGTAACTTCGTCGTAGTATTGCGCGCAGAGGGTGGCGTCAGTGACAATCCATGAGTACAATCTACGGCACTCTTGGTTGCTGATACCGCGGAGGTTCACCCATTTAAGTGTGTCAGACATAGAGCCTACGGGAAGGAAAAATTTAAACACCTATTAGTAATCCTCTACTGTTATGTTATCATTACGAATCTTAGTAGGTACATACACAATCTAAATGTATTTGTTGTGTAATTTAGTATGTGGAGCTTATTCTTTTAACGATTGTACAGTTCCGTATGTCCAGAAAAAGCATTTATTGTAACTTAGACAGCTACAGATCAATTTCCACTAGTTTAAAAGTTCAAACTTGAAAAGTAATGTTAAAATCTTGCCGGTTCTTCTCTGTAGAAACAGATTTCCGAACCGGTAATAAATTGGTCTTATATTTCAAATTAATTTACCATCAGTCCAAAGTCTTCCGAATCCGCTGGCGTATAGTTTCACACCATCGTAGTTCTTTTCGGCGTTAGCAGATGATTCCAGTTGGATCTTGTTCACGTTGTCTGTAACATATTGATAATAATAATTATGATTAGTAACTTTAACCTTTGACCGTCTCCTTGGTACAGTGGTTGACGCGTGAGCGTAGAACCGAGGGTCCTGGGTTCGATTCTCGGTGGAGACGAAGAAAAAAAATGTCTCGGTCTGGTAGGACACAGAAGGCTGATCACCTACTTGTCCCTAAAGAAAATCAATCAGTGAAACAGATGTATGCATAATGCACCTTCCCCCACCTTCCCCCACCTACCTTCCTTACCCCACTATGGCGATACGGGACTTCACTTTTTTATGATTAGTTTCATAAGGTTTCGTGGTTGTAACTTGTAACAAGTTATATTTTTCAATGCATTAACAGAAACCTGTTTTTCACAAATCTAACAAGAAAAGTAGAAGAAGTTGAAATTTTTAAATGGTTCTTGAATATGTTTATGAAATAAAACACTAATTATATACACAATACGTTTCTGAGTAGATGAGAGCTTCTGTTTGAAGGAAAAAATCTATAAGAACCATTTGCTACTGCAAAAGATACTGCTAATGTATGTTTATATGTTGATGAACCAAAAAACAATAAATAAATAAACAATGCGTTGTGATATTTCTTCATATATCTTACCTGAAAAAGTGAGGGGTGACGGCAACTTGATCAAAGCGATGTCGTTGACCTGTGGCGCGTTGGGTGCTTCAGGGTTGTAGCTTGGGTGGTTGTACCACTCGCTGCTCTCGACGGCAACCTCGGGGTCGTTAATGTTAACACCAGCAATGATCACCACAGACGCGTAGCTGAAAATTTTATAAATACCGATTAGTTTGTTGAAAAATTAGATCGTGCCTTGAAAATGATGCAATTGCTTCTATCTACTTTACTGAAGACCTTATTCTTATGCGACCTTAATATTTATTAATGAAATAACTTTATCTTACAACGTGGCTCCACTCCTTGCCCGTAGCGTGATGAAATATAGCCTATAACCTTCCTCGATAAATGGGCTATCTAACACCGAAAGAATTTTTCAAATCGGACCAGTAGTTCCCGAGATTAGTGCGTTCAAACAAACAAACAAACAAACTCTTCAGCTTTATAATTTTAGTATAGATATAGATATAACATAAGAACTTTAGGCATATATGGATTATAGGTAGTGGTGATTATATGGATTATATTATACATATTCCAATAAAAAGATTCCAGAGCTTATCAGTATATTATTAATATTAAAGAACGTCACAATAATCATGTGGTTTTAATCCGAAATTAAATGATTTATTTTTAGAAATACCTTATCAGATTGTGTATTTGTGTTAATAGTATTGAATTTTTATCGTATGTTCTGGAATATCAGTATCATTATTAAATAAAAAGTTTATATTGGAGGCAAGAGTATTGAAATACATATATTGTGTCATCACTAAAGCTTTTTACCAAATAGAAAATGTACTGTTTGTTCATTCTTACGGTGCATTTACTTCAAATGAACATAGAGCTAGAGCAAGAGCATTCTTTCGTGATCTTTTGTGTCAACAAAAATCGTAGTAGAATCTTTTCGAACGCACTAAGAATAAGAAAAGAATGCTCTACGCCTGTTTACACTAAAATAATTTGACATAGTGGGGAATCAGCATTCGCTGGTTTGGTGTAAATTCACGGTTACAAGTCACAACGGAACCATTATATGATATTCAATTTTTGTCCGATTCCTTTGATTGATGTAACCTGCATAATTAATATTAAGGTATATACTCACGCAGCAGTGCAGTGGGCAGCTGTCACCACCCATTCCGCATCAATGATCACACCTCCGCAAGCTAGCAACCTGCCTTGTTGGTCGATCGCTCTTACAGCCACTTGGTAAGGGAACTGGCCAGGGTTGGCGTCGGCTCCCGATACAATACGGCCTTGAGGCCCTGTTACACAAATAATGGGTTTATTTTATTTAAATATTTTAAAAAATAAGTAATGGGCTTAGAAATTAAAGACTTCAACGGACTGTTCACGCAGAGTCTACCGTGACCACGCTTCAGTGCAAAGTGTTTGTAAACGTCCGCGTCGGGATAGTAATATGTATAATGAACTAGCAAACCCGGCGAACTCTGTTTCGCCACCAGATACACCTTTTCTTTGCTATAAACCTCACGGAGCCCGAGACCTTTCCAACGAGTGCAAAACCGTGGAAATCTTTTTTTCGTGCGTTCTGGAGTTATAGCGTCAGGAAGGAAACCCCGACTTATTTTTATATAGTAGATCTCGTTTAAAAACTGTTAAATTCTTAATTTCTAAAGGTATAATAAATAATCGCGTAAAATTAAACACTAGAAGATACTAGGTATTATTGACACCACGGACACTTGGAACTTTCGAAAAGTTTGTATATTATTGGAATTCCACAAGGTTCATATTTAGCGCCGTTGTTATAAATAATCTTTGTAATTAGCAATGCTATAATGATTGTGATGTGTTAGATTACATTTTTATTTTAGATTCTTTATAAAATAAAAAACAGTTATTTTATTTATAAATTTTGAATTATTCATTAAAAGAGACCGATAAAATCAAAAGACTTACCTTGTTTGATGTTTTCCACATAATCAACGGGAATGGTTTTACCGAAAGCCTGAAATTAATTTCAAATTAAATAAAGTCATATTTTAATTTTATTGGCTTTACTAAATTTCATGTTTGAATGCAGTTACAAATATAAGTGACCTACTAAGAAATAATTTTGCAAACAAAATGCATTTTCTTAATAACTTTTGTTAAATTATAACCGTTAAAAAATAGATTAGAGAAGTAACTAGAAGAATCAGTAAAATTTCAAAAGTTGAAACTTGAAAAAAGTAGTATAAAATATCATCAAGTTGAAAACCAAAACTTTTAATTAAGAAAAGTAAGATAATTCATAGAAACTTAAGAAAGAACTAAGCATATTAAATATGAAGGGGACACATTCACTGAAAACTGAAAATCCCTTACCTGTTGGCTGACGAGAGCTACAAGACACAGTAGTTTGAACATGTTTGCCTGGTTATCACTGCCGATAGAAGCCTGCAAGTCTCTTAAATACTCGTTTTCACAACCAAATCTGTTAATGCAAATGATAGTGGTAATCCCCTGATAATCATTGATGTATTGATTGTAAATAATATCTACAATTCGTTTACGGTTGCTGTAACGGAAGTCCCTAATTATATAGATAATTGTTTTAATTCTTGTCTTCCTTTACCGGATTAAACTAAATTGGACTACTGTCTACTGGTAATCTTTAATACCTATGTGTATTTGAAGGCATCTATGATATTACGTTATGGGTATGTCCTGGAATATTATGTATATTTCAGTGATAACTGATTGATAAGTAATAACTAATAACCAACTTAGTATTTCAACAAACATGGATTCTACTTATGCTTTTATTCTAAAAGTTTTATTTTGAACCTTGAGCCATGTGTGCATGTAACTTACATTTTTGTATAAAAGATGCACTTTCATCATCGGGCTTCTTTCTATTCGCTATTTATTATGATTCCAAAAATTAATAATTTTGTGCAAATAATACCAATATAACGCAAGTAGGTAAGCAAGTTACGAAGTGGTTGGAAAATGATCTCAGTTCTAGTGAACTAGGTCAGTTTCAGAAATTTCACAAAATTGGTTTATAGTATGGGACTCGCTTGGCGAGCTCGGCTTTAGCCAAATAACAAATTATACGAGTATGTACCTTCTTACAAACGATCAAGAGTCAGTCGTCTGTCTCCTTATAATTCATAAAAAAGTTATCCTTTAATGTAAATTTTATATTATTTAGCTTATATTTCGTAATTGACTAAAGTTAATATTCAAATTCTGGGATTCACCGATATAACATTAATATATTTTTTTAGATACTGAATTTGAAAGAGGTGTATTTAAAACAATTTTTTTTTAAATTACGTGGGTACCTATGCCACATAAAATGTTCTTAGGTTGAAAAAACTTGGACACTCGCGACATCATGACATCATCTTGGTCCTTAGGAGGATAGAGTATTTTTTTTAATTCATAATTTGTTTTTTAGGCCGACGACATGTGCCACCTCCCAAGTCCCAACCCGCACTAGGCCAACGTGGTGGATTATGGCCAACCCTCATAGGAGGCCCGTGTCCCAGCAATGGGAACATAATAGTATATTGGCTGATGATGATGATGATGATGATCATGTTTTTTAGTCCTAAATTTTCGCACGCGGCTTCTCCCGTTTTCAATGAAAAACCCACATAGCTCCCGTTGCTGTTGAATTTCCGGAATAAAAAGTAGCCTATGTCGTATTCTGGGTCTTCAGCTACCTGCGTACCAAATTTCATTGTAATCGGTTCAGTAGTATTTGCGTGAAAGAGTAACAAACATCCATCTTCACGAACTTTCGCATTTATAATATTAGTAGGATTATTTTTCCCTTAGATTTTTCCTTTTATGTTTGTTCGCTAATGTTTCGTTTTGAGTTCTTTGGAATATTATGATATATTATGTAGTTAGATATAAGTTACATATTATGTAATATTGACATGATTTTAAAAGAGCAACTATGGAGTTTCTTGCCGATTCTTCTCCATAGATACTGGCGATACTGCTTTCCAAATCGGTGGTAAATGCTAAAAATACTTATGTAATGACGATTCGAAAGTGCTACTAAATAGTAGTCTAATTGAATAAATGAATAATTGAGTTTGAACATGATTAATAGCTATCGTAAGACAAGTGTGAAAACAATGTATTCGTTGTTTTTTTATCTATAATTAACAATCGCTGATATGATGTATTATAGGAAATTTCTGGGTAAATTCCTAATTACTTTCAAAATCTTCTAGGCCACTACTCCAATTTTATAAACAAAAATGATTAGAACCAGCTTGCTAAATCGTCTTATGAGGCCTGTGTTTAATATTAGGAATCGTAAACGTAATAAAAAATTCTGTTATTCCTAACTAGAAATATATTTATACAACCATGGACGTATAAAAAAAGACGGACGCCGTATTACGAACAAACAACGTGAAGCCACCATAGTAAGCTAGCGATGCGATCGTGTAAAGACAATAAACACGCACACACTCTCACCATAGTAAGCTAGTCGGCCGCCATTACGTCGTGAACTACCGACTGATTAACTGCGTCACTGTTTCACAAAAAATATTTAAAATGCCGTCTTGCGTGGTTAAATGGTGTCCCAACAGTACAATTTTAAATAACAAAACACGAGGGATTACATTCCACAGGGAAGCAAGTTATTTCTTTTATGTTTTAATGCCAAAATTATTACGGCAAAATTTATAGAAAAAAATACAGCCGCCATTGTCAACAGGACAGCTGTTGCCATGGCAACATGGCACACACACATGGATGTTTCGCCGCCATTGCTAGGCTTCACTCAATGTTTAGGCGATATACCGTCCGTCTTTTTTTATACGTCCATGTATACAACTATAACTAATAAACTTTTTGCTCTGCTGGAAAATATTCTGCTCATTCACAGATACAAAATATCAAGACATTGAGAGGCAGATAAATTTATAAATATTTACAATTATAGATATTCCTATTTATAAAGTTAATCATTGGAATTTAAAATAGAACAAACATGATATATAAATTATTATCAGCCTTACGCACACTTATCATAATCTGGTATTAGGTTTTGAGCGATTGGAACTTTACAACATCCTTCTTAAAACTAAAAATAAACAAACTTTTAATATTTGTGACGAATTTTATTGTTGTTAATCTTATAGCAGGTGTTCCCTCAAATAAATGATTATTACTGTCCACAGATAATATAATACTATACTAGTATAGTGCCACAAACTTAACTGTCCCGGTGGCAAAAACTGGAACTACTAAAACTACGAACTAAAATCGACATCAGCGACACCGTCACCGGGTCAGTTAAGTTTGTGGCACTGTACTGTCACGTTTCTTTTTTTGTTTGAAAGACACAGGCACAGACAGATACAGGAATAAATTACGTTTACTAATAGTAACGAACGTTTTAACAAGCCGATGTTATAAAAGACACTTAAAATTTATATCTACTAACTTCATATCTATATGAAAATATTGATGAAAGATATATTTTATGCTATAGCCGTCTATAGCATAAAATAGCAATTAACAAATTTCTCCCTAGTACGTATTACTCATTTTGATAATAATAATTATTATTTTGATAATACATAATAATGTGCGCAGTTTTGAATATTACTAGATAATATTAAACGTAGAACCTAGATATAGAAGAGTATGTAAACATATTCAGACTGAAATAAAAAGAAGTAACACTTTAAATTTATTTTTTTCGAAAATCATCCTGATTTCGCAACCAACGAAGAACAACATAATATTATATTAAGAAATCAAAGGCATAGCAACACCGATTTAAAAAAACTTTCTTACTGTTGATAATAGCGATCGAATAATCCAATTTATCGTAAATTTTATTTCGTTTTAATTAGGTAATTTAGGGGCGTGATAATGCATTATTGCAGTTCAATAAAATGTTGTAAAATTCTTATCAAAGAGACAAAGTTAATGAAAATGTAGGTAATGTTATGAAATTGCCTAAAATAATTTTGAATTTCATAATTTAAATTTAATTCCCCTAATATGACTGAAAAAGTGTGCAATTCGTAATACTGGTTTGAAAATATACCATAGTCCAGCAATTAAGTGTTCTTAATGTTTCATTCAGTCCTCAAAAAATGAGGCTTTTATTTTCATACAATAATACAATATTTTTTTTTTACGTTTGACTACTGTATAGAAAGTAGGATTTTCCAATTCATGAAAAACGTAGGTATGGCACCGTAGACAGGATTTCAATTTTCAAATAAGACTTTTCGAATAGTTCCCGTTTTAAAAGTTGCATATTGACGATACGCTTGCGAGACAATTAAATGTGAACGTCTCGTGTGCAAAGGAGCTAATTAGCAAGCAGAAGCTCCGATAACATTAGGGTACAACAGGGTTCTGTTTTAGGTCCCTTTTTGTTTTTGGTGTATATCATTGACTTAAAAACAAAAATATTTCCGTTTGCAGACAATTTATGTCGTAGCTCCAAAGTTGTAATGGATCGAGGCATGTTAGAAAAACATTTATTTTTAAATATCTCTTTATGGAACAAGATTAAAGAATTAATACGATTAACACAAGAATAGAGGAACCGATTTTAATGATAAGTATATTTGCTTTCTTGAATTTGTTTATTTACATACAAGTACATACCTATAAATATAATAACTGCTATGCAATATAGTTGTTTTCTAAACCACACAACAATGGAGTAATTTTTCTGTTTGAATGATTGTCTGTTTGTGTGTAGGTAAGTACCGGTGAAAAATGGTAAAATATATATGTATATGTGTCGTGGTCATATCGTAGATTTGCTCATTTCATGATATGATCGATCATTTCGTGAAATGGTCGCATTTCATGAAATGCTCGAATGTCTATTGGCCACATCATGATGTGGTTTGGGCAGATCAATGATAAGAAATCGTTTCTCGATATGGCCCACTAAACGCGCGGTTTTTTCATGAAATGATCAAAATTATTTGATCATATCGTAAAATAGTTACATTAATTATTGGTAGAGGCGCTGCAAGCGCTGTGTTTATGTGATAAGATGGCGTCCGCCGCGCTGGCGAAAATTTAATTATTCGCAGTTTAAAACTTCATAGTTCATTTTATTACAATATGAAGAAAGTCATAGCAAATAATTTACGACGAAGAGGTTCGAGTACTATGGAAAATGCGGATATCTTATATTGAGGAAAAAATGCGTCTAAAATCGTTTACATAAATATATTTATATATCCTATGTTATTATAATTGTTCCTTTTTTAAAAAGCGATTCGCTTCTGGCACTCGCCGGCCGCTACCGCGGCACGCTCGCTTTGCTCGCTCGGCTCGTGCGTTCTTTATTAAAGTCTAACCTAACCTAACCTAAATGTTTTCTATTGCAAAAACCATTCGCTTCTGGCATTCGCCGGCCACTGCCGTGGCACTAACTTATATGACAATAAACAAGTTCTAAAAATATTCAGAATTTTTTAATGTTTTATGGACTTTATATATTTTATACGATCTGGCCAAATGTGGATGACCATATCGTGAAACGTTGACGATTTAACGATCTGACCAAACCATGTTGGCCATTTCATGAAATGCGACCATTTCGTGAAATGGCCACTCATATCATGAAATGATCAAATCTACGATATGACCACGACATATGTATGGCAAAGGAAATCAAAATTATGTTCAACTTATAGGCAAATTTTATAAAAAAATATATACGGTCGAATTGAGAATCTTTTTCCTTTTTTGAAGTCGGTTAAAAAAATTTCGGGGTGGCTCTCCTACTAGCGTAATGGCACAATGCGCAACAAAAGCTTGCCGATTTTTGCCGCCGCGCTGTTATTACGCGGCGTCTATGAATCTACAATTCTACAATGATAACAACAATACAAATTTGAACAAAATCGGTAGGTTCTTCATTTATTACATTTTTGTAACAAATGCATCCAATAAATGTGAATTTATTGGATGATTAGATTGGATGCATTTATTTTGCACTAGAGGTCCGCCCCGGCTTCGCCCGTGGTACATATTTCGCAATAAAAGGTAGCCTATGTCCTTTCTCGGGTATCAAAATATCTCCATACCAAATTTCATGCAAATTGGTTCAGTAGTTTAGGCGTGATTGAGTAACAGACAGACAGACAGAGTTACTTTCGCATTTATAATATTAGTATTATTATATGGATTTTGCTGTCAAATTGAACCTTTTTTCAGCTGGGGATTGCGCTCTCAAATAAAAACTTTATATTCATGCGATTCGCGTCATTTCTATTGATATTTGTTTCAAATGCTTTGCTTTTAAAGGGTAGGTATTTTTATAAAATATTTTGCTTCTTTCTTATGATTCACGAGGTAATTGGCTTTTTGATGATGATGATATTATGATGTTACTATATGTATATCGTATAATTAAATTATAAAACTGACATGATTTTAAAGAACAACTATGGAATTTCTTGCCGGTTCTTCTCCGTAGATACTGCTTTCCGAATCGGTGGTAAATGTTAAAATATGTAATGACGTTTCAAAAGTGCTTCTAGAAGAAGTCTTTGAATTGAATAAATGAGTGTTTGAGTTTGAGTTTGAGTTTGATGATTGAAAGATGTCATACAACTTGACTTGGCTAGGTTGGGCTTGATTTTTTAAGATCTATTTATAATTGACCTATCTTTTAAACCCGTTTGAACGAGGGAAAAGTTCATATTTAAAAACAATACAATTATAGAATTTATAAAGGAAATGAAGATCATAATCCATAATCCATTTTATGAATGACTGAAATTTTATCGAGTGTCCGTTTTTATCAAGCCATTCAAAGCTTTAGTTTTAATACATAATTTCTTATTAAATAGAGGAAATGATAAGTTATCTGTAGTGTTTTTATAGATCAAATTAAATATATGAAAACAATAAACATACAAAAGAAACAACTACAGAGTTTCACACCGGTTCTTCTAAATTTTTTTTTGGAATTCAAATGCTTTATAAATATAAATTTATAAAGAATAGAAAAAAATCGATCACGAGGCGGGAATCGAACCCGCATCCTTGATTCGATGTGAATCGATTGTGTTCGTAATCTGTCTATAAAATATTACATATTTGCTGTGATTATTTGTGTATAATTTGTCAAAATTGTCAGCTGTAATGTGTAGGTATCTTTTTAAATCTTCTCTTATATATAAAAATGAATCGCAAAATGTGTTGGTAAGCGCATAACTCGAGAACGGCTGAACCGATTTCGATAATTCTTTTTTTATTATATTCCTTGAAGTACGAGGATGGTTCTTATGTAGAGAAAACGTAAACATGTACCACGGGCGAAGCCGGGGCGGACCGCTAGTAAATAAATAAACAGATAAATACATCTTTTTGCAACATCATTGGGACAGGTATTTTTGATATATGACGAACAGGATCGAGGGATTAAAACCGTACTTACAATGATTTAGCAATTTCGTTCACAGAAAACAACTAAATTTAATAATTAATCTGTGATAAAATATGTTCAAAGGCCAATTATTCAAAGCATGTAAATTATTGTACCTACCTCATATTATTTGTCGTTTTTTTTATAAAATGGCATACTTATAAGTTATAATAATAAATTATTCGCTATCATAAAGTGATGTGTGATGAGTGATGACATACGCACTTCACACGATTTTGAAGTGAAATTTCTTTATTGGGGTTGGAAAAAATTTAGTGTACCTAACATTTTTTCGTTACGCGTGACACTTTTCCGTTACGCGCCATCTTTTTCTTATCCATACCACGCGTGATTCGACGTATTTCTATAAAGTTGCATATAGTAAATTATTTTTTGAAAAAGAAGGTTATAAAGAAGTTTCACTTCTACGTGTGTAGGTACCTACACTAGTACACGCACACATTTTTTATACCTACTGAATTAAGAAAAATGAATACATTTTTAATCAGATACTTATACTTTTCTTTCTGTCTAGTTTTTAAATAAGAGCGAAATAAAGTCAAATAAGAAAGAAATGAAGTTTTGCTAAAAACTTAATGAATTATTTTCCTGTGTTCAGAAACTGACTTTGGTTATTGGTGGTTCCATTAATTTGTTCATTTTAGACAAAAATAAGCACTACATGATATTATAATGAAAAAATAATGTAGATATATATATTTTAACGAAGTTTAAATGCATTAGGTTTCCGCCCGCGGCTTCACCCGCGCAGTCAATGAAAAACCCGCATAGTTCCAGTTCCCGTGGGGTTTTCGGGATTGCGTCATTTTCCCGCTATAAAAAGTAGCCTATGTCCTTACTCGGGTATCAAAATACCTCCATACCAAATTTCATGAAAATTGGTTCAGTACTTTAGGCGTGATGAGTAACAGACAGACAGACAGAGTTACTTTCGCATTTATAATATTTAATATAGTATGCCTAAACTAACAACATGCGTTATTGAGTCACATCAATGTCGTAGTACATATTTCCATTGTATGATAAGACTTTTAGGTTATTCAAGAAATAAAGCACAAACTGATCTTATGCGTTTAATTTAAAAAAATAAATAACATTTTTCAATGAACATTTACTGTAATATTACTCAATTTGGTCCACGACCTCCCTGATTTGACCGTTCTTGCTCTTATACTTCTTCATATCGACCATAACTTTGACGCGGATTTTCAGTTTTTTCAGAATTTTGTTAACAGTTTCATCTTCATCACTTTCGTCACTTTCTTCACTTTCGTCACTTTCATCAGGTTGGCCAGTCACATCTGGGGATGCTGTTGTTGTCTGAATCGGTGTTGTTGTATTTGTTGGAGGGAATGCTGTTGTCGGGAAGGGAGTTGTAATATTTTCTGGACGGGAGGTTGTTGTAATATTTTCCGGACGGGAGGTTGTTGTAATATTTTCTGGACGGGAGGTTGTTGTAATATTTTCTGGCGGGGAGGGTGTTGTAATATTTGTTGGAGGGAATGCTGTTGTCGGGAAGGGAGTTGTTGTATTTTCTGGACGGGAGGTTGTTGTAATATTTTCTGGACGGGATGTTGTTGTTATTGGTTCATCGTCCAATCTCTCGAAGTTGATGCCAGTGACTTGTTGGTACCAGTTATGGAAAGGTCCCGGGCGGATGAAACCTGGACAATATTTATTATTAAGCTTAAGGTCTATTAGATACTTATATTGTGTCTTAGTTGACTTATTTTTTTAAATATCTGATTTTTCTTGCAATCTGCCTGAGAATTAGGCATTTAGCTAGAGGTTATGAGGGTAAAGTAAATGACTTAAATGGAATTAGTCCAATGACTTATCCATTTTATTATGCCAAGACTCATATTATGAGGTCCTGTGACCTTAAATATGGATACTGTTAAAATAAAGCTTGTTTTTTATAATTTCGATTACATCGATAATCACGAAAGTGTAATTACAAAAAAAATAATAGGAAAGACAGCGAGATTCCTGTTCTTCACTACACATGCAGTTTATGGTTTTAAATAACTAGCTGTACTCCGCGGTTTCACCCGCATGGCTCCGCTTCTGATGGTCTAGCTTAATGATATATCTATAAGCCTTCCTAGATAAATGGGCTATGCAACACCGAAATAATTTTTCAAATCGGTCCAGTAGTTCCTGAGATTAGCGCGTTCAAACGAACAAGCTCTTCAGCTTTATAATATTAGTATAGATATATAAAAATTTATAAATATTTTGGGAAGGTTAGGTAACAATTTGACTGACTTACCAGCAGGATGACCGGAATGGCATCCTCCGCTCGCAGAACCAGCTACGAAGCTGCTGATACCAATGAGTACGGGAACTCCATCATAGTCCTTGTACACTAGAGGACCACCACTGTCTCCCTAAAATTATAAATAAATAAATAAATCATCATCATCGTTCATTCATTCATCATCATCGTTCATTCATTCATTCGTCATCATCATCGTTCATTCAATCATCATCATCATCGTTCATTCATTCATAGATCATCATCATTGAATTATTTTCTTTACAGCTTAAGGGTGCTTTTCCACCAATAATGTGCGAGGATGTGTAGCGAGGAATGTGTTTGTAAATAACCAATAGTATCGCTTCAAACGCTAAACGCTTCAAACCAAATGATATGATTGGTTTTTCGAACACATTCCTCGCACATTATTGGTGGAAAAGCAGCCTAATATGAAAATAGATAGGTAAGAGAAGAGGGAAGAATAGCGATCATAAAACTAGATATTTATAATGGGAGGGCAATTTAAATTATGATATTGTTCGTCATAAATCATGATAACATAACTCGATAAAAAGTAAATGCTCCTTGTATTTTAACGTAGCAAATATGTATTTAAACGGTTTTATGATTGTTTTTTTCTGGGAGGAGAATAGAATTTGAGAACATAAAAAACCCGTGTATCTAGAACTTCCTAAAAATAAATATTAATAATACAAATACAAAATCTTTACTCGTTTTTGGGAAGGTTAGTTAAAAAGTCATATGCAGCCAATCAAACTTTCCAAATTCGACTTATTAATTCGTTTAAGTTAAGCTATTGCATAGCTTCTATCGCGGGCCTTGAGCGCGGGGACCGAATCCAGAAATTGCGTAACGAAAAACCTCACGCTCCCCACTCCGACAGGCACGGAGGTGTGGCTTGAAGGCATAGCATGCAATAGCTTTACCGCGGCAGTCCCCGAGTGCCACACGTCTTTTTTTACTGTATTTAACCTATTAATGCGTGTTTTTAACTGTATTTAAAAACAAACCTGGCAGATAGATTGTGACGTCACGTTGTAATGGCGGGCGCAAATGGAGTTCTCATTCACAACACTACCGAATGTTCTGGTACAGGTGAACTGGGCCACACCCACTAGGTATACCCATTGGAGCATGTCGGTTGTGAAACCTGTGGGAATTATAATGCAACACTTTAAAATGCAAATTATAATGCAACACTTTAAAATGTAAACTATAATGCAACACTTT
>CAJQZN010032496.1:0-29715 GCA_907164685.1 Colias eurytheme
TTTAAAAATGTCACCAAGTTTTAATGCATGCGAATCACATGCGAATACTAATGGCGTAAGTATTACGATTTTAATGTAAATTTTAATATTCATATTTATTATTGGTTTGCTCTATTAAACGTGCCAACTGATTAATATTGTGCAAATTAACTGCTTGGTGGATATATTTCGGTGAACACTTCTTTTCATTAAACTATTGAAATCGATACTTGGAAATTTTAAATTATTTATCAACAAACTGTTTTAATCCATTTTTGTAGTGTTTATTCTGTTTATAAATATCCCTAATATATAATAGAAAAATTCCTGATATTATAGTTTCTTACGATGTTAATCGTTTGTTCTATAAATCTGTAATTAAGTAGTGCAGTGGATCATAAAACAATTTAACTTACCTACATTAAAAATCGCAACAAAATTGAAATAAAACGCCGTTTTGCTAACAATTTTTCCGCATTCGAACAATTTGGACCCATTATTATTTTTTCCCTACGATTTTAAAATTAGACCGCCATTATTTCATTCAATCACGTTGGAATATAGGCAAATTGTAAATGGAGTTCAGGCTACCATTTATGGTTATTATCGGAAAGTGGAGCTAAAAGTCCGATCAATGCATTAAATATTAATTGAAAAATGCTTTCATAGTTTTGTTGAAAATGATACATGGTTACTAACATTGTTTCGTAAAAAAGTTTACACATACCAAAGGATAGATAATTATCTATTCTTTATAAATTTATATAAGTAATAAAGTGCTAAAAGTATTTAGACGTTTCCAAAAAGTGTAGTGTTATTAGATCATTGTAGAAAGTCTATAATGTATAGGTAGTGCTCGCGTAAAATCAGACAACGGAAGAAATTACAAAGTTATAATAATTCAAGATATAGCCATAAAATAATCAAATAGCTCGTAGAATATAATAAAATAACGATTCAATTACAATTACAATCAATTGATTATTATTCAGTGTACAAAGTAACAAGCTACATAACATAGATAAACTTACCTATGATACACCAATAATGAGGATAGAAAAAATATACACGCCAGCACATCTGCTCGCCCCACTACTCCTGCTACCTGTAGAAAAAAACCAATAAACTTCAGAACAAGAAAAACAAAACAAAAAAATACTTAAAAATTAGATACCTAAAACATTCTTTAAAAAGTTAATAAGGTAATAAATCATCGCTCTAAATTACACAATAATAGTGAATTAATATTAAAATCTGCTGTAAATAAAAACAATATATTATTAAGTAGAGAAAATGTTTAGATTTTAATAAAAGAGTAACGAAAAATAAAATAAATTATAATTTGCCGCCAAGGCGAACGTTATAATATTTTTTGCGCGGTTATTTAAAAAAAATAAACATTCGCATGACAGCTGCCACAGACAATATATTTTGTACTGACATGAAAATTTATTATAAAATTCCTAACTTATAATAATATAACGGGACCTGAAAATAAATTTATGTGAGAAATTCGATTAATTACAGTCGAAACTGTGTAGGACTTAATATTTTTAAAGTTATGTACAATGAATGCAATGAAGCATTAAAATATAAGGACGACCTTTTAATGGACATGGCATGTTGTCTCTATAAAAAAAAATTGTTGCGCAAATTTTAAGATAATTTCTTAGCCCTATATAAATCCATTTAATAATAATTAGATATTATTTTTTAACTACCTGTTCAGTATGTACAGGATGGACAGCAAATAGCAGAGCAGCGAGCACCGTAAACGGGCGTCCCAACCGCGCGATCGTGACGCATGTGCGGGCGACGAGCGCTAAACACGCCGCGTGTAGAACGACATAATATAAGTGTGCTAAAATCATTACTCAAAGTTTATATAATTACCGCTTCAGTATGTACAGGATGGACAGCAAATAGCAGAGCAGCGAGCGCCGCAAACGGGCGTTGCAACCGCGCGATGGTGACGCACGCGCGGGCGACGAGCGCGCAACACGCCGCGTGTAGAACGACGTTGCATGTGTGCCACCACCACGGCCGGAGACCTGCGAGTGCGTAGTTTAATCTGTAACAAAAAAAAAACTTTTTTATTTTTTGCAGTTGAAATCGTCAACACGAACTTAGAGATAGGGAGCATACATCCTTTTTGCTTCTCTACCTATGTCAAATTACTTATTCCAACACTATAATGTAATAATATAGAGGTAGAAAATAATATTATTAACGTATAATAGTCTATATTCATCTTATAATAATCACTACATAGTATAAAACAAAGTCGCTTTCTCTGTCCCTATGTCCCTTTGTATAATTAAATCTTTAAAACTATGCAACGGATTTTGATGCGGTTTTTTTAATAGATAGAGTGTATCAAGAGGAAGGTTTTAGTATATAATTTATTAGGTTTTAGACAAAGTGGGCGAAGCTGCGGGCGGTAAGCTAGTTAATTATAAATTTATAATTGGACACCTTTTAATGTTATATTAATTCAAGCGAACTCACACATAAAACACTAACGTTCAAACATGCTAAATGAACGGGCGCCCTACGTAGATTTCTAACGTTATTCTGGGTAAGTAAACTACATACTAAGACCTTTTTCCCGGCAATTTACCGCGCCGTGCGTGAAAAATTCTTTATAAAACTCCGTGAACGCGTTTCATTTTGCCTTCCTTGAAGTGTACTTTTTACCGGTTCGTACGTGTAAGGTGTTTCATGCTTTATATGTTTTACTTGAAACTTAGTATAAAAGTGGTTTAAATATTTGAAATGTAACTAAATATAATTATTTAGGATGTAATTTGGTGGTGGATGTAATTGAGATTTTGTGGGCATTTAGAAACAATCAGGACGTTATTGAAAAATTAAGTTAAGTTTCATGGTATAATTGTGATAAAACTAGAGCTAAATCATACTTAAAAGAAATATTCACCTACTGAAAAATCAGGCTTTAATTTCCATCCATTCATTCAGCCCGGATAAGTCCACTGTTGGACGTAGGCCTCCCCCATACTGTGCCACAGTTGCCGATCTTTGGCTTTGCTTAACCATCTGCGCCCAGCTGTCTTAACTATATCATCCGACCATCTAGTGGGAGGGCGTCCAACAGTGCGCCGTCCGGTTCTTGGTTGCCATTCAAGGGCCTGTATTCCCCAACGAGCATCGGTCCTGCGGCCTATGTGGCCTGCCCACTGCCATTTTAGTTTGGAGATTCTCAGAGCAATGTCAGTTACCTTCGTTCGTCTGCGAATTTCCGTATTGCGGATCTTGTCGCGCAGAGAAATTCCGAGCATTGCTCTCTCCATAGCTCGTTGGGTCACTCTTAATTTATTTATCAGGCCCTTTGTAAACGACCATGTCTCTGCGCCTTATGTTATAACTGGCAACACACACTGGTTGTATACATTTGTTTTTAGGCATTGCGGTATGTTTGATGAGAATATCGTGCGTAGCTTCGCGTAAGCTGCCCATCCTAGTTGGATTCGGCGGTTTATCTCCTTCTCGAAATTGAATTTACCTAGCTGGATCGTTTGTCCCAGGTATATATTATATTCCTTGACAATTTCGAGTTCACAGCATCCCAGAGAGACAGGTTTAGCTTCGATGTGGGCATTGAACATTATCTTTGTTTTATCCATATTCATCTTTAGGCCTACCTGTTGGGATACTTTATGGAGGTCTTCTAGCATTTTCTTCAGGTCATCAAGAGATTCCGCCATGAGAACTATATCGTCTGCAAACCGAAGATGAGAGAGATATCGCCCATTGATGTTTATCCCTGATTCTTTCCAATCCAGAAGTTTGAAGATGTCTTCTAAGGTGGCAGTGAAGAGCTTGGGTGAGATCACGTCTCCTTGTCGTACGCCTTTCCGTATAGGGATTGATTTTGTGTTCTGGTCTTGGAGACGGACTGTCATATTGGCCTTGTTATATAATCCTCTCAGTACTTCGATATACCTATTATCTATTCTGCATCGTTGGAGAGCCTGAAGTACAGCCCAGGTTTCCACCGAATCAAACGCTTTCTCGTAGTCCACGAATGCTAGACAGAGTGGCAGATTATACTCTTCGTACTTCTGTATAATCTGCCGCAGCGTGTGGATATGATCCATGGTACTAAATGATTTGCGGAAACCGGCTTGCTTGGGAGGCTGGGAGTCATCCAATTTTCGTGTTATGCGATTTGTCAAAATTCTGGAAAAAAGCTTGTATATGTGGCTCAAAAGTGAGATAGGTCTATAATTTTTTAGGAGTGTCTTATCACCCTTCTTGAAAAACAAAACCACTACGCTTTTGCTCCACGACTCTGGTGGGGTAGCGTTCAGGATAACGGAATTGAATAACCTTTGTAGGACTTGTAGTATTGGTTTTCCACCAGCTTTAAGTAGTTCAGTTGTAATACCGTCTTCCCCTGGGGCTTTGTTGTTTTTCATTTGTTTGAGAGCTGATCTAATTTCATACAAGCTAACATCTGGGATATCATCGGTATGATGGCGAGTAAGCTTGGCTCTTTTATCTTTTTCATTTGTTGGCGGCTGGACCTGTGAAGCATATAGATTGCTGTAATATCTTTCAATTACTCCTAGCATCTCTGACTTGGACGAGACAAGAACATTGCTTTCGGTCTTCAGCTGAGTCATATGGCTATGTCCGATACGGAGATCCCTTGCAAATACTTTGGAGCCTTTATTTCGCTCAATTGTATCTTGTATGTGGATCGTGTTAGCTTTTCTAATATCATATCTCAGTGGCTTTAATTTAGAAAACTTTAATTATTGAAAAAATGAACAAACAACTTTTTCTAGGGATATAAATTCATTCAAGTGTATAATATTCTCATCTTTTATTTTTAACCGACTTAAAAAAATAGGAGGAGGTTCTCAATTCGACCGGTATATAAATTAAATCGATCGCTATTACAAAAGCAGCATGGCCTGTATAATTACCCTATTAAAATAAAAATCTTTCATCCAATATTCTATACAGCAATAAAAAACCCGAATTTTTTTATTCAAATCTATTAACAAACATGAAAAGGCAATTGGAACAAACGATTAAAAGCAAATACGTGTAAAGATAACATGATTGGCACATGTCATTCGAATACCATGTATTATTTATACCGCACGACAATCCGACATGCAACTAAGCGCAGACGGCACGACACGACAGCGACACGTTATTTTTTTACAATATTAATAGCAATACTGACAGTTTAGGAACGGGGATCACGCGACTACCGCGGAAATATTAAATTGGATCATTATTTTGTGGGAAATCGCTTCTGTTTTCGAAATGGTATTATCGTAGTTATATGCAAATCATACGACATTCAATATTGCAAAATATTTTAAGTTTTTACGACCTTTAACCCAAATTAACTATTCACGTAATATAAAGAGAAGAAGCTGAAAAATTGTATTCGGGTGATATTTCCTATAATCAAAATGATAAGCCCATACATATTAGGCTTTATCTTATATGTTTTTGAATTTGCCATTGTTATATTAATACTGTATTGCATTGAATGCCCAACTTCTCCGCCCAAAGACCGCGACTGAATATTCCTAAACATAACCACAGTAAACAGATACAAACAGTATACAAATATCATGACAAACTCACACGACACACTAATAAAATCAACACAAGCCAGACAAGTCATCAAAGTGTGAGAAAAGATAAAAGAGCGCTGATTGGTGTTCAACGATATCTGGCACGAAGCTATTAAAAAGCAATCAGCCAGCGGTGTCCACTGTCCTCGATGAAACTTCAGCCGGTCATAGATTATATTTATACGTGTTAGGTATTAGATGTGTCTGTGGTTAGGTTATACATTATGTGTTAGGTATAGTATTAGATTTGTCTATGGTTAGGTGGGTTTAGATGGTATACTTTGTAGAATATTCGTGGTCTAAATTAACTTGTTGATGTTAATATCAATCAATAATATTATGATATTTATGATGATAACATGGTGAAAAATGGTTTAAGGCAATGACGTCACTCAATCGAAAAAAAAGAAGAAGAATAGACGTAAAAAAATGTAGCATGGTAGCATGCATCGATAGTTTTAAATGTAACTAAACATTATTTTAAAGGTATTTTGGATACATTGGGATTAATCTATAGTTACTATTTGATATAAAAAAATAAATACTTAGTCTGTATTGTTAATTCCATGTTATTTTCTATTGGCTTGATACCTAGTTTTTATAGGCACTTTATAGTATAGAGTTTAGTATTATAGAGTGTACCGTGATGAGATTCGTCCATGGCAAAGTTAACTAGAAGGATACATTTTATACCTAACTGTGTTTATTACTATCATGAAAGCATTTTAAGGTTAATTACACTGTCCAATGACGTCATACTTCGATGTAATGTTATTATGGGCCGATTTTTCAATGCTTGGATAAAACTTATCCGTCCAATAAAGTATTACACGATAATATTAAAATGTCAAGTAAACTGTCAAATACGGGCAATTAAAATACGTTTTTAAAATGGTAGTTTTATACATTATTCGACGAATAAGTTTTATCCAAGCATTGAAAAATCGGCCCTATGTCTGTTAAAAGTTTTGTCGCTTACATATTTTATGAGTATTGATTATATTTTCGTTCATATCAGTCTAGAGACATCAGGTGATACGGGGGGAATCAATTTTATTAGTTACCTACGTGTTTTCTACAACTGAGTCAAATAATATGCATTTAAAATTGTAAGGCGAAACATTTAAGCACTCTACTTATAAATTAGTAATATATCTCTATCTACTCTACTTACATGAAAATTATTTATTTATGAAATGAAATTATATTATTTTTTGTGCGCTGTGCGTCGTTTTCATGAACGTGTATTTTTTTGGAACTTATATGGTTTTTTTTATTTGTTTTATCGCGACAAGTGCAGTGGAATGCAGGTGAAATTAAAATCGATCATACGAAAAGATATTACAAAAAATAATGATGAATGTGATACAATCACATTAAAACAAAATTACGTGTGAAATTTAATTTAGAATTTACATTTTCCGATTGATTTGGCTGAGTGCATAATTAAATTCGTTTGCACGAACCGAAAATAATAGAATTATTATAACTAAAATGCAAATCAAATATTTGTTTCATCAGAATTCAATGAACGACAACTTATTTTGAGCATGAATATTATATTCCTGTTACATTATAGTATGCGGTGTGGACATCACGTAGATACGTGTTTTTATATTATGTAAATGTTAATCTGGGAAATAATAAAAAAAGTAATGTAGATCCTGCATTTAAACATACTTTTTTCACTATGCAGCATACCGGAAGACTAAGTAAATTTGCGCGTATAAAATTTAATACTCAAAATACAGGGTACGTTAGAACAATGAATTTTTAGAACGAGGGAGTGTACTGCTCGGTGGTTGTGTGGCAAGTAGAAGTGGTAGTGATAGGGTCATCCGCGGCCAATCGTACGGTGCGGTGACGTGATGCGGCGATGACGCAGTACTAACGTTCCGTTCCACTCGATTTTGTTGCGGCAACACACTATTATACTTATTTCTAATAATTATAAATAAAAATAAAATAAAATAAAATTATATGAACAGAACTCAAAGTTACACTGAATTTATTTTACGTTTATTCACTAATCGATATTTCGTGTAGCTTTTCTGTAAAGCTTAGCTAAATGTAACGCTTCAATCGAATATGCAAAAGCAAATTAAATTTAAATACGAAAAATATATGCAATTAATCAAGACGACGAAAGGTATCATTAAATTTTACAAATCCAGTCCAACTGCTATTCCCACCAATAATTTAAAAAATTGGTTGTCTGTAAAGTCGGTTTACTGACGATAGTTGAACGTGACAACGTCCGATTGTGCTTCTTTGTCGCTCGTTACGCGCTCTCGCTTGCACTTCAAGCTTTACATGGAACGCCTCAGAGCGAGGTAACGCCGCATGAGTCATGTTTTTTCGTGCGTGCAGCCGGCTCTATCGAATTATAAGACGTTATCACGTCAAAAACTTAATCCACCAATAAAATTACAAATTCATATCCACAAAATATAACACGCTAGCGCGGTTTCATTAGCGAAGACAGCGGTCGACGAAACCAATTTAAAACTTAACATGAAGGTGAAATGCCTGAGGTATATAATTTAAGTTCGTAAACGCGGTTCCGTAGTCTTGAAACAATGTTCGAGTTCGCAAGCTTTGAATAGCTGGTAATACTGTCTATCCTAACTTGTTCGTGAACACGGGCTATGCAGCGTCACCCGTATTTGAGGTTAAAAGAAAAATAGTGAAGATTTTATCGTGGTGAAGGAATATTCAAAATACATATATAGTTAAGATAAAATTTTTAAATAATAGAAAAAAAATGTGTGGTTTTATGAAACCACGGTAAAAGTGAAACTTAGGCACAAAATTATCGTATTTGTACGATAATGACTCCAAACACTGCTTTATACCTACTCGGTAGCCGACCGTCACGCGACATGCGCTACACAGACCAAAAAGTTTGAGACGATGTAATAAAAGTTTCACTTTAGGCGCGGGTCAAACACAAGCGGCGCGGGCGCGGGCGTGCCATAAGCGCACCTCTTGAATCTGTTTTGCACCACGTCCTTCTTATACATTTTGTATGAAAGAATTTTGGAAAGGCGACGAGGCGGCACGCCACGGTTGCGCCGCGGGCGTACCGCAGGCGCGCTTCCCCCATCGCATCCAAATAGAGGTCAATTCACGGTCATACACAATCAAAAACAAATCGGGTGGTAGGAGACGGTAGCCTGTCAGTCAAAAATGTGTTCTCTCTGTGTGGAATTATATAGAGCTGCTATTACATACCCTTCTTCGTTTTGTTTTTAAAGGTGAATTGAATTAATCGATGAAATGATTTACACAGGTGATGGCAGTAGGGAAAGTGAAAATGAAGAAGAGCATAATGAAAGTTCCCATGTATTTACAATGTCAGAAATAAAGATAATCCTGATTTTGATTGTGTTTTTTATTTATTTGTAATTGTAATAATATTGTGGAATGATCAGTACTGTAAATACTTTTGAACTGAGATTTTAATGATAAGATTTATATGGTTTAAATGTAAACCTGTGTTTGAAAACCATATTTTATCTATACTAATATTATAAAGAGGAAAGGTTTGTATGTATGTATGTATGTATGATTGTTTTTCACGCATAAACTAGGTACTGGACCGATTTTGATGAAATTTGGCACAGATAATCTTTAGACCCTGAGAAAGAACATAGGCTACCTATTATTGCGAAATATGTACCAAGGGCGAAGCCGGGGCGGACCGCTAGTACAATATAAATTTTGTGTTATTTTAACCTTCTTTTCTTCCATCATTACACCAGTACTACTTTAAAATTACTTTAAAAGTACTATAAAATTTTCCAAGTAAATTCCAACATTTCCAACAAAGATATATTTGCAATCGTGGGGTTATCCTCGCTATTTTATTTTACTTACAAGGAATTATCAAAACAAAATCGTTACTTTCAAATTAATGTTAATCTCTTTTAGCACAAAAAACATAATTTTACTAAATTATGCATGAAGAAAATGCATTTAACCACTTGTATATGTCCCGCGCCTTAAAAAATTGATCACGAGGCAGGATGTTGTTGATTTATTATAAAAAATGACAAGGCCTATTTGCAACGCATAGTTTTAATAATTTTAGAATTCATTTTTATCCTATGCCATCTGTAATATGTGCAAATATCTGTTGAACGATTTAAAAGTGATAAAGTTACAGATAGACCAACACATAGTTCGTTTTTAAAAGTGTCTGTAACGCCTATATAACTAAGCACTTAACCGAAAATGTTAAAAAAAAAATATTCCAGATGCTTAGGTTCGTGGAATAGCTGAACTCATAAAACTATGTATAAGCATAATATACTTACAAGAAAAACATACTAACATTGAGTCTACAGAACGTAAAGTTATCACGATAAATACACCGACAAGGTTATACATACTAATACCGTAAAAAGGTAAAGTTTCTAACTTATGTAAGAGACAGTAATCCTCGAAAGAACTCATACGAAAATTAAAATTTTCAACTAACGGGCGAAACTGTAGCAAGCATGTACCTATATTATATTATTTTCATCAACTCATTCTACAAAACTTCATTTGCCATTGTACGATATTTAATTACAAAAAAATACAATGCATTTTTCATTGGAACAATGACGTCACTATTTACAGGCATTCAGCTGGTCCTGTGAAATATGCTCTAGGAGTGAGACCGATGGAATGACGTTTGAAAAATGGATCTCTCCAACACGATGACACTCTTGTTCGTTCGTTCATTCATTACCAAGTGTCATTATCTATTTCTCGTTAGTTTGCATTGTTCCGGTATCAATTGTGTTGTTAATTAACGGATAATTGCTAATGATGTATTGAGCTTGTATAGAAATTGTAGTATGGTTAATGAGGACATTTTTTTTGTTAGGATTCCGTGAGTAATGCTTAACATCTTTTTTAAAAGTGCTGTTGTAGATAGGTAGTTATATAATAGACAAGTTATAAAATTATGTTATTATTTATTATTATTATATATTTCATTATATTTTACTTTTCTTTCCGAATCGGTGGTAAATGTTAAAAATATGTTATGACGATTCAAAGGTACTTCTATAAGAATAATTTTTTTTTAATAAATAAATATTTGAGTTTGAGTTTGAGTTTTGTAACATACTAGAAATACAAAATCTAATGAAAAATACGTGAATAAATGTTATTTTAAACACATTTTACATCCATAAATTAGATTGAATATTTTTGTAATAAAATAGGGTATCTCATATTAATAGTTGCTCTTACTATTTATAACATTTAATCTAAATAATGTATAAAACTTTACCCGATCTATTTGTAGCCAAAAAGCCCTTACACTGAAATAAATAATTCATGAAGCAGTATTCAAAAATAGCTTGGCTAGCACTGATTTATTTTAAAATAGTATTTACTATAATTATTATTGCTAGAATTTGATATTGTTCTCTATTTGCAAACATAACTAGTTTTTAAATATTATTTAGAGATAAAATTTTATTATTTTACCTCAAAATAGAGCTTTATTCACACAATACCGAAATGTTTAAGCATTCATAAGCGCCTATACGTAAAAAGTTATTTCAAGTATTATATGGGTGCTGTAGCTGCATACATGATTCTGTGATATATTTTCTATACATACAAGTACATTATGATCACCCTTCTGTGACCTAACAGACATACATTTTTTGTTAGTCTCGTAACCACTGTACCAAGGAGGTGGTCCAAAATGCCTTGTTTCAACAATTGCAATGTTCTGGATTCGATATCAGAAAAGTGTCACTGATCGATGTTGTTTATACCGGAGTGATACTCTTTATTAACTATTTTAATACTAGCTGTGCCGCGCGGTTTCACCCGCATTGCTCCGCTCCCGTTGGTCTTAGCGTGATGATATATAGCCTATAGCTTTCCTCGATAAATAGGCTATCTAACAACGAAAGAATTTTTCCGATCCAGTAGTTCCTGAAATTAGCGCGTTCAAACAAACAAACAAACTCTTCAGCTTCATAATATTAGTATAGATTTCAAATCTAGAATTGAGAACATTTTAATTGCAATAACACCTTTAGTCTGAACTAAGGCACGATAGTAAATAATAACAAAACGAAACTTTAAAATAGAATCTAAACATATCTACAATAGAAAATAGTTGAAACCTTTCAACATTGAAGCATTGAGTGCAGCTACACCGTTATTATCTATTTTTCATTATTAGAAAGCTATTATAAGAATGAATGGTTCGCTAAGACTGTACGAGGCAATTATTTCAATTTCCTTTTGTATTATTAAGTGCTCATATTTTCCGTTAAATGCAGACTAAATACAAACTTATGTTTATTTTACATGCATAATACGCTGTGGCACTTAAAGAAAATTGTTTTTATGAAATACAGGACTTAAGATATTATATCTATATCTACTAATATTATAAAGCTGAAGAGTTTGTTTGTTTATTTGTTTGTTTGTTTGTTTGAACGCACTAATCTCGGGAACTACTGATCCGATTTGAAAAATTCTTTCGGTGTTAGATAGCCCATTTATCGAGGAAGGTTATAGGCTATATTTCATCACGCTACGGGCAACAGGAGTGGAGCCACGGGGGTGAAACCGCGCGGAGCAGCTAGTATTTTATATGTTTAGATAGGATTGTATTTTCTTCTTATACCTATTGTAAATTTTATTCTGTTTGAGTAGTAGTTCCTTTTCTTTTGGCATGAATAACTGGTTTCCGAAATTGTATAATGTATATCTTTAAATTTTATTCAAATACTAACTTCGAGCTTCGGCAAAATTAATAGCGTTGCAGGTTGTCCTTGAACAAACTTACCTAGGTACTACTTGTTTTGAGGAATTTCTTCATAAGTAAAGTTTATTCCAATTTCTATTGAAGTCTTTGAACCCAAATCATCAAGTGACACATGGATAAAAAGTATCATAAACAAATGCAGAACAATTTTCAGCAATCAAAATTTCATCCACAACCGTTCAGCAATTCTTGTGTTCACATTCAAACCAACGTCCACACATAAAATTACCTTATTTTATTAGATACCATCTCACATCAATAATTCCATTGCTTAATGACATGTCACACGCTGACCTTGCTCATAAAATATTTATTTGCTGACAAAAAATACAAATCCATAGCATTTCGTTAATTATCTTGAATCTATTGTCAGTCGATAGGTTCAAGGTGTTTATAAAATATTCACATGAACTCATTAATAACATTGTCCATTATTCGAATGGATGTGGCACTCGAAAGATAACGTACTTGAGTAAATAATTGTGCTTTTGTTTTTTGTAAAAATGTTCTAATAATGACAAGTTATGGGAAAAACAAAAGACTATTTTACGGTACATAATTGACAGTGGCTTTCATTCAATATTCATATCGTAAAGAAGTAAAGAGCTTTATCTTTTAACGCAAAAGCAAAATCTGATTATCTGAATCAGTGAAATAGCTAAATATTATTTTGTATGAACACATAATATTATCACGTGGTAACGTACAGAATTAGCTACCAAAAAGCCATTTATACTCTATCGGATGTGATACTATAGTCGTATAATAAATATAAATAGTAAAATAAAAATAAATAGTAAAGAATATCTCGGACAAAGTCAGTTGTATAATCATAATAGAACTTCACTCCATGTAAGTTCGTTTAATTGTATAATCTCTACTCAAACTCTTCAAAATTATTGTGTCACATTGTTACAAAACTCATAGGAAATAGCTCGACCGATTCTCACGAAATTTAACTCTTGCTCTATAATAGAGATAATATCACTTATGTAGCAATAATTTCATTTATTTACCAAATTTACACAGACAACGTAATACAAATAAACATAAAAAGCAATGTAACGGTGTAAGCAGACCAAAAACTTTTTATCCCGCGCGTGACAAATGACACAGAGTGACGTGACACGATGGCTTCTCCATGCGTGACGCCCTCCGTGTTTCAAATTGATTTGAAATAGGACAAATGATTTTGGTGTAAAACTAGTTGCGTTATAGTTATGTTATAGTTAGTTATAGTTGTGTTGGTGTGAGAGAGCGGCTTTGAAAGATTAATTTTCTTAAATATACTACTTCATTTAAGAGTATCAAATGTTATTATTTTTTGTTATCAATAATTGATATTAGTAGGTATTAACGACAAGTATGATTGTGTGTATGCTTGTATGTTTGTATGTTAGATAGATAAAATCGAAATCGAATTCACCGATTGACAGTTCTTTATACATATTATATTTCTGTGGTATTTGGTACGTACCACTTAAGTGCAAAATGGTGATTTTTGAGTATGAGCGTTTGAAAGTTTTCGCGGTTGCCACCCTGTTGCTACAGATCGGAATAAACTCTTGAGTAAAACAAATTTATGATAATTAAATGTTTATTATGTTCAAGTTTTGAACACTTACAAAAAAAATAAAAAAAATGTTCTAGTTCAAGAGTAATTGTTACTTAACATGTTTGTACCAAAAGAAAAAAATTTGAAAATGATGTGAAAATGTCTAAAACGTGTGTACTTAAGTGGATTAGAGCATATTTATTTCTACTCTTAATAAGTATTTATTCCTGTTTTTACATTAATGGAAAGGATTTTTCATTTTTTTTTCGACGAAGACATAAACAGACATTAAAAAAAAACAAATATTATGGGGAAACGTCTTCCATACAAATAGATTTAACCATATATAAAAACAAAAACGAATAGGAGTGTGATTTGCCACAAATAAGTACTCATAAAAAAGCCAGGAAATATTGTGATTTTCGTGCAATATGCAATTCTCTGATACGCTCTGTACAAAGTAAAATCCTAAAAGTAGTGTGTGTGTATGTGTGTGGTTCAGAAGTCACGGTAGTTCGCTTGCCTGCCATGCTAGATGCTGCGGGATCGATCCCATCAACCGACATATTGTACCAATGTGTCTTTTTCGCATGCATAAGTAGATTCTCTAATAACCAGAGATACATTTTCTATAACAAGAAAACATCATCATTTCTAATAACAGAAGAACATCGTGATGGCAACCGGGATTTTGGTCTGAAATCACCAACCAGCAGTGAACAAGCATGGTGATTACTGCTCATGCCTTCTCCTTGTGAGAAGATGCCCTTACCCTGCAAATAGTTACGAGCTGGATCAAGTCAAATAAAATTTGTTTGTAAAACGTACCACTACAACATTCATTCATAGTCGTCATCACTGTCACTGAAAGTCATAAGATTGTCTCTAGTCGGACCATGAGACAATGATTTGAAATAATCATCATAAATTGGATCACTTATCGGCAGAAGATCTAAGGGATCTTAAAATTTCAGAGCATCGATATTGATAGGCTCATTAGAGGCCAATGGCAAAGCCACTTCGGGGACTTCTCTCTTTTCTCAGTTCTCTTAAACCAGAAATACAGAAAATTTTCACTCAAAGAACTTCGATTTCATCCGCATCTCTTTGAGCTATTCCTTCATACATAACATAATGGAATGTTTGTTTATTAGTAACTTTGGGAATTTTTAAATTAAAAGTCCAAAGTTTCTTTTATAAAAGGCTACAGATGCAGTTAAATTTGGAATCTGTAAACAAACAGCTTTTATCTTTTAGTTTCATAGTGAAATGTTGCCTTATGTTCCGATTTTTCTAAATCTAAATCTATTCTAATCTGACACGAAAGAATGAATTTGAAGAGACAAAGAATCAAACCTTGTGCATGTAGGTATCGTTACTTGGCTTTTTAAACGTTTACCAATCTTTAAATCAATTTAAAGATTGGTAAACGTTTCTGAACACACTAAGTCTAAGAGATCTTGCATCACATGCATGTTTCTTTATAGATCAGACCAGGCTTCGGACCTAATGTCTTAAGATTTAAATTATGTGCCAAATAACGTTATATTTAAGTAAGGGAGAAGACCTGTTAAGTTCACAAATAATTTTATTTGATTTGGTACAAATAAGTTAAGTGATGATAATAATTATTCAAGTTTGGTCTAATTATGTTAAGTGCTCTTACGTTGTAAATGGCCGTTCGTTGAATTGAGTATTCGTTTTACAAGTCTATGTTAAGTTATATTAATATATTTGTATCAAATAAAAATATTTTTTTTTTGTACTTAAGGGGTTTTGATACAACCTATTTAAGGTATTTCTACTATCAGTAGGCTTATGTGACATAGACCAAACGAAAGAGGACGTTTTTATCAGTATAGATGGCCAGAAAACAAAAAATGGCCATTTTTGCACTTACGAGGTATATACCAAACACCACAGATTTATAATATGTAATCTAAGAATTTATTTAGATTTCAATCATAGCAAAGTCTGGGCATGTATTTAGATTCCAAAAACCTGAATTTGAATTACACGAAAAAGGTTTATAGCAGACTGTTAAAAGAATAAAGCTTATTAATTTTACTCAACAATTTAGCTATTTCACAAAGCTATTATAACTTTGGAATCGACCTAAGCCTTCATCTGTATTCAAAAATATTAAAAAGAGGCTTAATATTCTATCTTC
Source organism: Colias eurytheme (assembly GCA_907164685.1). Lineage (NCBI taxonomy): Eukaryota > Metazoa > Arthropoda > Insecta > Lepidoptera > Pieridae > Colias > Colias eurytheme. Next base: position 16,116 of record CAJQZN010032496.1, read on the forward strand.
AGACCTACCCTTAGGCTGACAAGACCTTTACTGAAACAAACGTTATTATTTATCTTTAACAATAACTCTGTTAAAGGTACACTTTTGATATCTTAAAAATTCATATTGTAATTTACCTTATAACGGTTGGTTAACTTTAAGAAAAGACGTGACGTGTGATACTTTTATTCTTATTTTGTTTCATATTGTATATTCGCCTACTCTTTCCAAATAAGGTCAATATGGTGTTCTGTGGTTGCTTGTTACAACCACGAGGAATTGGGTTCAGCACCCGGTAAAGATTGATAAAGATTCTACGAGTTGCGAGTAAAGAAGGCTGATTTACACACACGTCTATTATAATATAGATATTGGATATTTTATCGTCTCCTAAACACGTCATAATATGATTATCATCTGTTGTAGCAACTGCATTGCTGAATTGTGCAATTATCTTTTCCAAATTATATTGTCATTTATCTACAAATATATTAGGGGCTAACCTAGGGGCTGATCTGTTGTTTTAACCTACTCAATATTAGGTAATACAAATTATGATCGTAACTAGATAACCGCCCGCGGCTTCGCCCGCTTTGTCTAAAACCTAATAAATTATATAATAAAACCATCCTCTTGAATCACTTTATCTATTAAAAACCGCATCAAAATCCGTTGCGTAGTATTAAAGATTTAAGCATACAAAGGGACATAGGGACAGAGAAAACGACTTTGTTTTATACTATGTAGTGATAGTGACTTCGATAGACTCTTCGAGTTCATTTGCATGCATTGTAACCTAAATAAGATCCTTGGTCCTTTATACTTCCATGTGTAAATAAGCCAAATAAGATTGATTTCCGCTAATAACACTTTAATACCTTCAAACTACAAAATATAGAGATCAAATGGAGCGGTATTTTTAGACTGATTTATTTATTAACAATATCTATTATATAAATATATATTGAATAGAAGCCAGTTGTTTTCACCATGATGAGTAGACAACTACCTACTCAATATCAGGTAAAAGTGGTAATTATACTCGTGGCCCCGTCGTTGATGCGGCTTGACGGAATACAGTGGGGTTTTGGTCGGTAGGAATCCGACATAACCCACGGCCCTTTCCCCGGAAGCCGTGGGTATCTATGCAAGATTTCCCCACTTAAAAAAAAAGAAAAAAAAAAGAGGTAAAAGTGGTAATACAAAGTTTGGGGATTAACCACCATTAATTCGATTACACTAGTTAGGGATTTCTCTTCCTCTTGTAAATAAGCTCCATAAGATGGCTTCTAATACCTAACACAACTTTAATACCTTAAAACAAAACATAAAGATCAAATGGAGCGGTATTTTTATACTGATTTACAGTTATTGCGGCACCTGGACGTTTGTTGTGCTGTATTTTATTGGCAGCCTGTGTGACTGGGCCGTTATGTGGATACGATTTGAAGTAAGTTATGGCCAGATATGGCTTGACCTAAGTTGAGAATAGCGTAATGTGTTTCACAGAATATTTTGGAAAAAATTGTCACAAATTAAAGATTTTTTGAAGTGAAGTACTGTAGGCGCGTTGAGAATAAAATTTCAAAGTCGCGTCATGGGTATTTCATGACGCGACCCTGAAATTTTATGTCATGTCTTAATCAAATATCTTGCCAAATAAGTTTCACTTCTGACACGTGTGTGCTCGGCACACACACTCTTTTTTATTTATACGCATTTAACTCAATATATTATACTCCAGAATGTGACGTGGGATTAAAATAATATGGATTGATATCTGATGTTGAGTAGGTAATTGCGTGAATGCAGTTTTACTGTCCTCATATTAATTATTAACATTGATAGCATGATGAAGGCATTATGTATTAAATTTTATGTTGATCGGTCGATGTCATGTGCAATTGGTGCACCTACGTACGGACTACGACCAAATAAGGAGTTTATCTCAAATTGTGATGGATATCAACCTAAAACTCTGTAATCTGACTAAGCTAAAATACACACTAAGACTAACCGCTCGTCATTTATCGCTTGCTTCCAGCACGTGGCTCGCTTTACGCCAATCGAGTGCAGTGGAACACCTGCCTTAAATCGGTAATGGCTTTTTATTGCAACTTACCCGAAAAATATAATAAACTAGCTTTTACGGTAGGTACTCCATTATGTTAGTTGAAAAATTGAACCATGTATTTGAAATCGTGAATTTTGTACTAATAATTTATTTTTTTATTTTAATACTATAAACATGAAACCAAATTATATTAATTCATCTAAATATAACTTGCACACTTAACTGACTATAATTATTGAGGCTGTAAACCAAGCAAAACATTGTTTCATAGCTTTTACACGACTACCTTGAGCTTACTTACGCATACCAATTTAGGGCAAATTATATGAGACATAAAGAATGAATATACATATATTATAACAATAAGTAACACAACAGATTATAAAAAAATTGTGCGTGTACTAGTGTACACACGTAAGAAGTGAAACTTCTTTATGGCCTTATTTTTTTTTTAATAATTTACTATACGTGCAACTTTACAGAAATACGTCGAATCACGCGTGGTAGGGATAAGAAAAAGATGGCGCGTAACGGAAAAATGTCACGCGTAACGGAAAAATGTTACACTAAATTTATTCCAACCCCGATAAAGAAGTTCCACTTCAAAAATAGATCAAATAAAATAAACTCTGAAAATAAAGAAAACATTCGTCATTCACAATATGAAATACAAAATAAACACCATACAATTTAAATAGCCAACATCAACAATGATCGTACAAAAGAAGCAACAGCAGTTCATTCCATATTTTAAACCCACATTACAAAGACATTACGTCACAATGGATCAGAATTTTAGAACCATTGAAAGGTCTTATGCAGATCCTACTGCAAATAGTTCTGTTCATTCGTCCATCAATCCATTCAGATCTTCATTCGTTCATTCATTTACCAGCTGACGTCACAAATGATGTATTAAACTTTTGCATTGAACCAGAGCTATTGTTGAAATCGTTTCATTGTTTAAATTAAATACCGTGAGATTTGTTGGTTAACTTCTTTTATATCGATGAATGAATGATGGCGTCACGCAATTGGAATCCGTTGATATGAGATTGAAAAGGCTTCTGGAATGTTTTGATGAATGGAAACTGCTTTTGAGTTACGTTTATTTAAGGATTTTAAGAAGCTTATGAATGTAGTAGGTTTCTAGGTTTTGTGTCAGTTCATCAATGTCTTCGTCCTATATTATAATGATTACGTAATACGTAGTATTAAAAAAAATGATCTCAATATCAACTTCTTCACATTTCTAATAATACAATTGAATTATTATATCCGACCAAAGAAGCAACCGGTAATCTCAACATAAGAATATGAATACCAACACAGTCCACGCACATACTTTCCAACTGCAAAATCGAGTGTTAGTTAAAATTCAAAGAAATTGTACATTCGTAAGTTACAAGCGAATTTTTCGCTATGTGCAGCGTAATGCAGTGCAAATTCGATCGGAGGCTGTATTAGAGGATTCCCAACACGCGTCGAACTAACGAAGCCTTGCCAAAGTTTCCCGTTCAATTGGCTAAGAAATCTTGCAAGAACTGAAGAAAATTACCATTAGTTCTGCTTGCTGAGTTTCATGATAACATTTTTATATTCACGTTTCGTCTGGGGTAAAGATTATCATGTTTATTTTGTTGTATGCCTAAAATCTCATGTGTCTAAAGAGCCTATATTCGAGCTAGATATTGAGCAACAAATCAATAAAAACTGCATTCAATTGGACGCAATAGTTATTGCATGATACGTTTAATTATAAACAGGTAGATATAAAAATTACAAAGCTTCTGTTACTCTAGTATAAAAAATAGAAAAACTCTTTTATATTTTTATACGGAAATGTATTAAATACATGATTTCCTAATTAGTAACTGGTATGCTTATCAAGAACTACATACCTAATTAATTCTGAGCAAAGTTTTCTTATTTTACGACGAGATGTGTAATTTTTTTCATGAATTATTTTATATTCTCTGTTTATAGTTAAACAATGTTATTCCTCTTACCTTCTTTATTAATTAAAGACGATTTTTTATTGATGCTATGAATGTCATGAAACCTTGCAGTCTATTTTTAAACCGACTCGCTTTGAGCGCAAAATTTTAAGAGTAATTAAGCAGTGCTTTTGATATTTTTAAATGAAGATAACATTGAAAACTTGGTCAAGTTTAATGGTGCTTATAAATGGAAATCTTGTTTACACGTGTACGTCAATAACACTACAGATTCTCATTATTCGAAGCCAAACAATTATTTAATTAATATTATTTATTGTTATGAGAATGTCAAGAATATTTTGGCGTAATTAATATAGTTTAAGATTTTGATTAGTTTATTGGTACAGCTTCTAATATTGTTCACGCTAAATCTAAGCGTTGATACATTTTAGACTCAGATGGAAACTCAAAGCTTTTTATGGCCCAAAAATACAAAAAGATGGTAAAATTGTGGATGAAAAGATATAGTGACAAAACAATATTAGAATGCTAGTACCTAGCCAAGTAACATAAGTAGGTACAACATAGAGATTAGAGTTGCAATGTTATATTTTTTAAATAATATTTATACTAGGTAATTACAAACTGTAGTACAATCTGTTTTTAATTGAGTTTAAGTGTATTTGTTTGGTTATTTTATCATTGTCTTCTCTATTCAGATCAATTTAATTCCGATTTCTTCGAATAGGGTTTCTATCATTTAAATAAATAAACCGATTTGTTTAATGTAATTTGATATCTAAATGTGTTTTATTTCTTTTATTCAGTAACAAAACAATGGATTGAATGAGTTAATGTTTTGAAGTAATTTGAGTGTTTATTTTGACTCGTTTAACTCGGAATAAGTATATAACATTTAAGGGAATGAAACACTCTCTGATTATATATTTTTACTCACAGTTATCGGCAATAACAATGTTATACTCATAGTATAAATAACATAATTTGTAAGTCAGGTTTTAAATGTGCATAATACTCGTCTAAAACAAAATACATGAAATCAATTCATTTCAAGATACAATAAAAACTTATTTAAATTATAACTATTAAATAAAATCTTCTTAAAGTCACTTTAAAAGATTGTGTAGAAATGTTTGAAGTTATTTCTAATCTCTGTAAGGAGAGAGAAGATCCAGTTATCAATTCAAATATTTTTGTAAACCATTTGAGATAATGGTCTTGCTAGTTTAAAAAAGCGCGCTCCTAAGTCCACTTTAAACCCTTCACAGGAAAACCCAGTGAATTACGTAGTTCCAAGCTTCAATTTAGTTTTAAGTAATACCATTTCTCAACTTCGCGGTTCAAATGTAAGCATTCGCTATGACAAGTGTGCTGTTTTGTTCCGTTTTACAGACAAGGGACCTTTTAGGAAAACTGCTGCGGAAAAGACGCTTTTATACCAAGGAGATAGAGGCTAAAATCGCTTGCAGTTTTCCCCGTTGGTGACATGATGTGAATTTTAAAAAGCGATGCCTGTTTCTCGGCCAATTAGAAGCAAATGGCGTATTTTGCGCTGCTCCGTGGATTTTTGCTCGTGGCTTGTGTCGCAGCTTGTCATTGGAATTAGCGGGTGCTCCCATTTAATTAAAAGATGTTCATAGTTAGGTACTTTCACCAAAAAATACAGTACAGATATTTTCCGAACGGCTTATTGTGAATTTCAATAGCGCTTTCGTTAAATTGGAAGTTTGATTGAGATGATTGTTTGAGTATTGTACTTTTTGACACTGTGAAAATTGGGAAATATTTTTTGCTTTTTTAATCCTAGAAACTATCGATTTTTTATGATTGTACCCACAGAAAATTGTTATGAGTGGATTAATTATAGGTACATATTTCATTCGTATTTTCTTTGACTTATTTTGATTGTTGTTGTTATAGCGACGAAGCATTGTATTAATGTCTCTCGATGTTAATTTTAATTTCTATTGTTTAAAACAACTTTATATACCTATATTCATTATATATTATGTACAAGTAAAAACTCAATCTCACTTCACTCAACAAAAAATGTACATATTTTTCATAGAACCTATATTATCCTTCACGTAGAAGACGCGTGATCGTCGGATGAATAATGGCGAAGGTTCGGGAACATTGCGAATTTCCCGCCAAAAGGATCGGAGTTGAAAAGTTTGTATACAGATTGCATATTGATAATATTTGTTTACTTTATTTTTTAATATTATACTAGTTACCACCTCTGGTTTCTTCTGCATGGTCTAGTGTTTAATGAAGAGAAATCCAAAAATCTTCAAACCTCAAATATTTTATAATGTTTTATTTAGAAGCTAAATACTTACGGCAATTTGAGGACCTACCATAATAATTTTATTTTAATTCAGTTCAGACACTTCCAGAAAGTTCGATATAAAAGTTTTTCAAAGTGAGGAAGTCAAAAGGTTGAAGTAAGATACTTCTGGGCTGTTTCTGAACTTAAATAGAGGTCAGGAAATAATCTTAATTATAAGATAAACTATATTTATTATTAATTTAAATTCCATTAGTGATTGCATAGTTTATAATCAGGATTCTATTTTATAAAGCTCAAGAGTTTTTTTGTTTGTTTGAACGCACTAATCTCAGGATACTGGTCCGATTTGAAAAATTCTTTCGGTATTAGATAGCCCATTTATCAAGGCAGGCTATAGGCTATAGGATATAGGAATAGGCTATAGGAAGGCTATATATATAATATATATCATCACGCTAAGACCAACAGGAGCGGAAAAATAAAGTTTACCCGCACACCTTACCGTAGGGCAAAGCTAGTGTGAAAACAAATAAGAGCTGGATGCATCTTTTACAATTTAGGCGATATTCTATTACAGAATCATATTCAACGCTCCAAGCGCGGATAGATTTATCTTGAATTGCTTTACAAAAACGGAACTATCAAAACTAAAATAATTTAAAACCTGATTATTATTCTAAAAGAAATCTTAAAATGTAGCTTCCAGCACCATCTGGTGACATCATGGACACTGCAAACTTTTAAAATATGTATAACGCTTGTATATTTAGGGTTACCACCATTGCAGTTTATTTTAATAGTGGACAGCTGAATTATTAAAAGAAAAATATTTAAACTTGATCGTGGATGTTGTCCTCCCATAGCCCTCCCCAACAGATATATTAAAAATATTTTTTAGGTCATAGTTATCGAAATAAATAGAAATGTCGATCGAACAAAAAATCTGTGATATTTTTATCCCTTGAAATAATGCATGAAATCGTATTCAACGAAAACAAGTGAAATTAGTTTTGTTTCGTTATTATAATATGAATCAGAAGTTGAATTTTAAACGTTCAAAATAAACTTTATGAAACAAAATATTTTCAGTGATTTATTTTATATAGCTGACAACCCTATTCCGGCAGCAGCTGGACCTCTTAATTTTATCTCGGAGAGGCTTTTTTCCCGATACTAGTTTTACTCAAGTTATTTTTTGTTGCAAAGTAAAATATTGACAGAGTTTGAGACGTGTCCTGAGGAAGTTTGGAACTATTGATATGAAGGGTTTAAAAGCAAAATGGAGACAAATATAAGGTAACTATACTGTAAGAATTTTTAAAGCTAAATTTAGTATCACTAGTGACTCTCATAAGAAAGTTCCGCGTGTATGGAGCAGATGCATCTGTTACACTGATTGATTTTCTTTACAGGGTACGCTTGGTGTTTAGATACTACCAGATTCATAGCAGTTATTTTTCGTTTTTACTGCGTATCGAACTCTTTGATTTCCTTACTTTATTTAGTTAAACTTTCGTTAAAATCAGTTAAGTGGTTTATATACAGAGACAGAATCCAAAATCGTTACTTAAAAAGTACCAATTTCAAAGCAAGGCACATCCGACTAAACTTGAAAAGCTTGCATAAATTATGTTCAAGTCACTCAGATAACAAAGGCAAATATACACAAAGGGACAATATGACTTCAAGCGTAAAAGTGTTTAAATTTGACCGCCGAAGCCGCAAATGCGCCACAAATTGCACTGAAACCTGCGGACGTACAATAGACATTACTGTAGTTTAGTTTACTAAATCCCGACGAAATGACGGGTCAGTAATTTACGGGCGACCGGAGCGCGCGTAATGAGCTTCGAGATACTTCTGGTGACGGCACCTCGCGATTTAGCGCCACTTTTTGCGATAGTGTAAATGGTGCTTTAGGTTAGATGAATGATTTTGGTATTTCTTGTTGGAATAAGAATTTGATTATTATGCTTTGCAGTGATGATGTAAATATTTAGTCTTAACAATTAATGCTTCTTTCTTAAATAGTAGGATAGAAGTCAAGCTTTTACTCAAAAGTAATATTTTCAAAACAGCTGTGGAAAGGTGAACAAAAAGAGGTAACTTTTTCTAAGAGACAAGAAAAACAAAAAAGAGATGCAAAACCATTCAGTATTAAAACAAGAAATTCTAATGTACATGGATAATAATTAACCATATAAATCAGATTAACTTTTTCATAACGTTAGTGTATAATCCAGCTTCATTATTATAAAGCTAATATTGGCATATTCAGTAACAATAATTTAGCATTGCTGATTCAGTCAGCGAAACCGCAACAAAACGATTATAAGCTTTCATTTATAAGCATTACATTGCTACACTAATTTGAAGCATTCGACCGTAATGAACATAGTCAGGTGTGGTCAACCTTTGGTTACTAATATAATAATGATATTTTTTTATTTGTTCCGAAAAATTCAATTAAGAGGTGCATCAGTTTATCTACTGATTCGAATTATAAAATAAATTGTTCTGTTGATATCCCATTACATAGAAATCTAATTTTATCACGAAGAAGGGACAGATAATAAGTATTATTTGATCATGAGGCAGGATTTTAACATACTGAACTATCTATCTAAGATCTACCTAATAGGGTAGAGATAGTATTTAATAAACACATTGATAAAGAACTTTTTGAGGCAAAATGTATTTAAATGATTACAAAAAGCATTATCAAAGTATCCTTGAAGTTTTGTTATGTTTTAATACACGCGATTCCTTCATTATTGTTTTGTCTCACAGTCCGCACCCAAATACGACATTTATCTGACATAACTTTTTAAATGTTATCGTGATAATTTTACTTTTAGCTACTTTGGCTTATAAATTTATACTTTTGCTACTATTAAAAACATTTTAAGGTATAAGTAGTGTTTAGTAGTTACAATTTCAACGAGTAGGTAAAAGGTTTCCCTTTCCTGAAGATAAACATTATTCTATATTCACAATAATTTTTAACCTTATAATGGTAAGGTTGGTAGGAATTTGACTTGATTTAAAGCTATGTTACTATGTCCGTGACTGACATTTTCCAACCAAATAATAATTACGAAGTTCTTATAACAAAAACATAATATGACATAAAATGCAACAACGATAAATAACAACTGGCTTAGATCAATAAATTTCATTTCGTTTAATGATATACGACTAATATTAATCTCCCTTAGGCACATATTATGATTTGCATAATGGTATCGAGTCATGATTTCAATATTGGAAATCATCGTACAATTTAATCTCTCCCAAAATGGTTAGGTATAAATTATTAATACAGATTGTAGAACGTATTACATTGCTAAATATGTCAGTAAAATTCGAAATAAATCGCGTTTAATGAAAGAAATTAACGAAAACGTTATTTCCTCAACTAAAAATAGAAATATCTCTCTTCTATTTCGGGTATATAGAATTTTATTATTACACATTTTCCGTCTTGATATAACATAACAATTTGGATTAACCAAACATATATAATATTAAATAACAAGGTCCTGAAGAAATGCTCCTAAATCCTTACAAATACGAAGGTAATTTACGAAAAACATTCCAAATCATACATCATTCGACGCATTACCTGTAACTAGGATCTTAACTCTTATCTCGATGATAAAGAAAGCTCCACAAAACCTAAGATCGTCTAATTCCGGACATTTTGCCGCCACAAATTCAGACATCACACTTAAACAACCCGGAGTCGGGCACATAAAACCTAACGTAGTTTTCCGCTTCACTAAATGTCACAGCTGAGATATAGCCTACGTGTCAACCTACTTTTGCTTCCAGAGTGAAGGCTGAAATATTGAAAATCTTTGGCATCTACAGAATCATTTCCAGGCTAGCGCTTATTCGAGCGGATACTTACTGATGATTTAACTCGGGTTGTGACGTCAAAATGTGGGTAAGATATGGGGAATGAGCCACGTATTAGGTTAATCGTTCATGTTTCTATAAACTTTAACTGCAACTTCGCTAAAATTTGTAGTCAGTCATTTAGATCTTTTGTGATAAATCCATTGCTAACTATTGATAACTAAAAGGTTTATCTATGATGAAAAAAGCATTATACACGATGCCTTATCTCAAATCTTCTTATGCTTATTGAGCGATGTTCTGAAGTATCCTACATATTTCTAGTCAGCAGCAACAAAACTTTTGAATGGAAAATAAAAATTAATATATACATATACCTATTATTCTAATAATTATTAAGTCTAGCCACAACGCTTCTATAGAAATTTCCAATTATAACCACACCCGAAACAAACAAACCTCAATTTAAAACTAGCTATCGGAAAAGTCCTAAGCAAAAACCGTGAACTGTTCTAGCGAGAAATTGGCAAGCGTGTCTCTGAAACAATGCAATAAGTGCTCGGCTAAGCCTGTAATAGCAAGCATACCGTGCGAGCTTCAATGATTGAAAATGCATCCACTAAATTGTTGTTTGATCATGGATAAACAGTGTCAATTGTCATAGTGCGGTACGGATTGGTTAAGAATTGGTTGACTTTGTTTATGTAGATTTATGGTAAACTGTAGAAGTGTTTTAAATTAAATGTTGTAACCCTCGTATTGTTTATGGAATCCTAGTATCTACATAATATAAGGTATGCACACATGATAAGATTATCGTCATTGATTAAATACTTCGGCATTTTCAGATGTGCACAGCTCACAGTATTCTTTTAAGTTTGTTTAGCAGCTATAATTTATGTTTAGATATTACACATATCTAGGCTACGTTTATCTAAAATCCTGTACGTAAATACAACCTTACCCTGTCCCTAAATAATGTCTTGAAATGTGGAATGTTTGAGGAGAAATTTGCAGATCTCTAAAGTATAAATTCTACGTCAGGCCCGAAATAAATCTTCATTTGTATGATCAGCCTTGTTGACTCTCAGTATTGACATAATTATACCGTCCTACGACCCGTAATGCAGGGCTTTGATGTGTACACGCCTTAATAATAATATAGTCGCTTGATGGATGTGTAATGCTTTCTCTACTTCTAACATAAATATACTTTGCGGGATATACATAGTTTGTAAGCGATGCGGGATAATATGTGAAACGTAAAATGCAAATTTTAGAGGCCGCCACTTTGGTAATACATGAAGTTTGAATCTAGGTGGAGACAAACAAAAAAAGGACGGAAATCTTAAAGAAAATTAATCCAAGAAACATATTATATTGAATAAATATGCTACATACACAACGGGCCTCGGGACTACGTACAAGAAAATAGAAACAATAGCGATCCTTTTCAAAAAAGGCTTGTGATATTTTAGGTAATCTAATTTCTGTCACTAAAATGTTATGTATTATCGATACATATTCTCCCAACTTTCACTTTCATACAAAAGTGATACCACGTACCACTCTCCAATAGAATAAAGGATCACATGACTTTCAGCTTTCCGATACCCAGTAACTAATTATTGTCGTTCAAATTATGATTTTAAAAGCCGTATCGTGCGCGTATTGTTCGGTGTTTCGAACTTTATACCTTTATTTTTAACTTTATAGCCGTATTTATGGTTCCGGATTGACTTTAAATGGTTTGTTTTTGTTTCCTTTAAAGCTTTTCAATCAGTAAACGCTATTGCATTCTTTTCGACTCTTTGTTTTGACTTGTATCAGATAGCGAATGAAGGAATAATTTTACGTGGATTTATTGACTTTTGATATTATGAATATTATGAAACTAGATTGTGCAGAAATATGTTATAAACAAATGAAGTTTTTTATTCTGTGAAAATTACAAACAAACACAGATCAAACGAAATGGCTGAACAAGATTAAGACCAAATTAAGAAATTTTATTTTTTTTGGATAAAAGAACATTTAATTCAGGACCCTGTTAAGGATACATATGAGGATTTATGGTCTACATAAAACCATAATGTCATCGTTTAACCCAAATGATTTTAAAATTATTTATTCCTCCTCTGGTCAACCCTGTAAGTGGCTATAATTATCAAATTTAGGTTACATGATAAGGGCTCATTGTTGGACCATAAAAGGATCTTTTATTTAAGATCCACCAAATTTAATATTAGAGCTTACTATGAAAGCTATTTTTATAGGCACTAAGATGGCTTACGTACTAAAGCCTACTCTATCTAGAGATGCAATTTCTCCTTCGTGTCTACAATCTATATTATATATAAAAAATTGGTTGTCTGTAAAGTCGGTTTAATGACGATAGTTGAACGTGACAACGTCCGATTGTGCTTCTTTGTCACTCGTTCCGCGCTTTCGCTTGCCCTTCAAACCTTCCATGGAACGTCTCAGAGCGATGTAACGCCGCATGAGTCATGTTTTTTCGTGCGTGCAGCCGGCTCTATCGAATTATAAGACGTTCTCACGTCAAATTTTTTTTTTATAATATTCCTTGAAGTACGCGGATGGTTCTTATGGAAAGAAAACATAAACATGTACCACGGGCAAATCCGGGGCGGACCGCTAGTACCACATAATCATAAACCTGGATAACAATTTAGATAATTTCCCAAGTTCAAGTAATAATAGAAAAGGTACTGAATATTTGCCCTCTATCGCAAAGGTTTCATAATGAATGGTATAAGTTGGGGAACGGGGCTTTGGCGAGCCATTACGGGGCTTATTATATTGGGCTAGGGTTCGAATTAATTTGGCGAATCCCCAATAAAATGTTGGCCAATAATAATTTATTTATCGGTCGTGTCGTTACATTATAAATGAACGTTAATAATTAATGGCTGGTAATTGTGCTGGGTAATTGTTTGAACAATATCTCACTAATATTATTTAATGTTTCTGAAGAGGCTTAAGTGATACTGTAAATATTGAGTAAGATTAACGCATATTAGGAGATAAGAATTTGTCTATCAATTATCAGTAAGTATACTCAACTGTAGTTGTTATATGTCTATCAATTTTAAGATGTTACTTATGAATAAATATCTAACAATAAGCTATGCATTGAATTTAGGTAACGTGCAGATTTAAAATTAACCTTCTTGGGATCTTCGTGCATTTACATCAAAACAAGCGGATGCTCATTCCAACCCCACTATGTAAAATTATTTTAGTGTAAGCTGGTGTAGAGAACAAGCTCACGAAAAAATGCTCTTGCTCTAGTTCTAGCTCTATGTTCGTTTGATGTAAATGCACCGTTCGATTATAAGACATCACATCTATACTAATACTAGCAGTCCGCCCCGGCTTCGCCCGTGGTACATATTTACGTTTTCTCTACAT
>CAJQZN010032496.1:30115-51505 GCA_907164685.1 Colias eurytheme
GAGTTATGCGCTTACCAACACATTTTGCGATTCATTTTTATATATAAAGATTACAAAACTGAAGAGTTTGAACGCACTAATCTCAGGAACTACTGGAAAAATTCTGTCGGTGTTAGATAGCCCATTTATCGAGGAAGGCTATAAGCTATATTATATCATCACGCTAAGACCAACAGGAGCGGAGCAATGCGGGTGAAACCGCGGAGCACATCTAGTCTAGACATATAAGGTCATATAATAATATTATACTGCGTGCTGGTTTTAACTGCTTTTAATAAAGGTATATAAAAATAAATTGACGAACTCTTCAACGTCCAGTTTTTTCAAGTATTTATTTTTATTTATAAACTCTCTTTGAATTTGAATCAAGCAATTATTTTAATATTCTACAAAGCGTTTCACTAGGTTAAGAGATATTTAACGAGGTTGCATTAAATTATGTTGATTTAAATAGATGCTTCGTAGTATAAACTCGTTTGAATGTAATCCCAAGTGTATTTCAATCTCTATGGGGTTGGAATTTTGAGAGAATAAGATATGAGTAGGGGTGAGTTAACTATATTAAAATTCTGAAAATCTCCATAAATAAATTATAGTTTAAGCTTGCCATTTTATGGTGGAGAAATTAAAAAAGTATTCTTTCTGTTCAATATTAAAAATCTATTTCCGTGTTGATTTGCATTGGATTTTGATAATCTGTTCGGTGTGATTTAGCGACCAACATCCATACATCTAAGCATTCATGTTTATAATTACATTAAAAAGTGGGAATATGGCTTTTTCAACGGACTTTATTCGTTATTTGATCGCCTATAGCACAGGTCTAGTACCTAGTTTAGGCGATTGTCGTGTCTCATGTATGTAAACTTTTTTATAATGTGGGTCCAAATAAATATTTTTCATTTTCATTTATTTACTCATACTGATTTCTGCATAAAGTAAACATAAGTAAAAATGTTCCTTTTAAATACGTTCATTGACCTGTCACAAATTACTTACTATTTCCACATAATTATTTCCTAATTTCAATAAAAAGTATATCAAGCAATAAAACATTCATTGACCTCACATAATTAAAATGAAAATGAGGCATAAAACCTAGGTTTAGCGTTAGTACAATTTGAGCACTAATTGCGACATCGCAAGTTATTCAAAATAATATTTCTGCGACTGTCACTGATTGGCACAGCAGTAAATGTAAGCATGACAAAATCACCCCGAGTTATATGGTACAAGGTATGAACGATAAAATCTATTTTTTACTACGCCTTTTATTAAAAAAACTCGTGGTAACACGATGTTTTTTTTTATTTTTTTTATTTTATTAACTTTAAATTACGGTTACAATGAAATCGGAAAAATTTATGTGCACCTTATACAATTATTTAACTCTACAAATGTAATATAAGTATAGATTCATATCGCATGAAAAATAAGATTTAATTAATATTAGATAGACCAAGCGAGGACCGAACCTAAAGTCTAAATAAAAAAATAATATTAGCATTTGCACGCAGCTTCGCCTGCAAAACCATTCTCGAATTAAATAATAATAAAACTGTATACACAAAGAATTTCATCATCAAAAAAATCTTAAGACCTTAGACCAAAATATAAAGATAATATTATATAGAAAATATTGTAACTAACAAAATAATCACACTTCTACCAAATCACATCTTCTATCCAAAAGTTTAAAGCTTGTCGCTTCGACCGTCATATTAAATAAAAAAGCTCGCGTGCGCCCCAACATTAATTTACTGCGTGAAAAGAACCAAGAACTGTACCGAGCCTGCGGTGAATGATAGTAATGGATAGGCCTCAGTGCGGGAATTATGGCTCGTACCTCAATAGCTTCCCTTTATAACCAACTTCGGGGTCACGCACATTTATACCTCCTTGGTTGAAAAATGTGACGCGAATTTTGAATTTGCTACCTAGGAACTAAATAATGGAGAAATTGTGCCCTTTAAGTATGTAAGAATTTATGTTTGTATGGAATTTTGTTACTCTTTTACCAAAAAAAAACTAATAGAATGCAGGTAGAAATTGTCCTTTTAGTATTGTATGTAAGAATTTATAGTTGTATGGAATTTTGTTACTCTTTCAGCTCATCGAATATTATGTATGATGGTATTGAGATTAACATATTAGAGATTTTAATCTCGATGAACACAGGCTACTTTTTAACTGGATACCATACTATGAGTTATGAGATCAAGGTAGTTGAACGTACGTTTTTGGGGTAGAATTGAATGTATTTTGAGGATCAAATATTTATTAAATAAAAACAAGCCAGTAACTGAATACCATTGTAATTTTACGTTAGAATAATATTGATACATGAATATACAATTGAGAAATTGGTTTAGAAGTCTAACCGTCATAAGATATTTATTTTATTATAGGTACACTTATTTTTATAGTTTTGTATAACGTAATTAAAGTAACCAATGGACATGTTAATTTCCAAACTTTATATGTACTTACATACGGTCGTACCAGAATACAATTGCAACAAGAATAATCTGTAACCTAATCATTAATAAGAACAAAGGATTTAAACCAAACGTTGTACTAGACGTTCAACAAAAGTCGGATCTACAACCGAGCTAAAACATCCATCCACTTATAACCCTGTTCCTAAACCTATTTCGTATTGTATCAAATATTAGTCTACGATGCAATCCGCCTGCCACCTGTCTGTTTCCCTGTGTATTCAGCTTACTGAGTTTCCCGCTTGAAATTACATCGAATGATGTAAGATTTGGGATTTCGCTTCTTTGTAGATGCTATTGTGTTAATTAGTGAAGAGGTTAGGTTGTCTATCTGTGTGACGTCATTATTTTGTTGCTTTGATTCGTTGTATTAACAACTTAATAATAATTGGATATATTTGTCCGTTGGAATAGTAAGTTCATTAACAATCACTCACCGAAGTATGAACTCTTACTTTAATTTGAAAATAGGGTGCTGTTAATCTATGACCTATAATGTAAACATTGACGACAGAACAGACAACGAATAAAAAATTGGTAAGGACGATACCTACTCTAAAATGAATTCGTTTAAAATGCAATGTTGAGACTAGTAAAAAATCGTATCACAACCATGTACATTAGAATTCCTCTCACACCCTCGTTAAAAGTATCTCGATATTCATACAGAAGCGTGGGTAGTATTTAAATAATGCCATTTCAAATTAGATTGCGCGTTACGCACCGCCATCTTGAGCACGTGCCAGATACAAAACAATGCCTTTATGAGATATTTCCAAATTAACAAATAAACCCTTCAAATATTTAACTTGCCGTGGAGTTTTTATGAAATATATTTATCAATCCTCCGGTGTTATTTGGCGGATTTTCCTCGTTTCGTATTTGTTTGAATCGATCACAGTTTAGATTGATTTTTGTAAAATATACACGAGCTATAATAGTATCTTGGTAGTGTTATTTGAAAAATTCATCGTAATGCTTAATAAACTTTAATTTGAATACTTCACTAAAAATAACAATTGTAAACAGAACAAAAGAACAGATGAATACAATAAAGGAAAATCAGAAAAAAAACACGCACATTTAAAAGTAAGCAAAAGCAAATGGCCCCTATACGTCACCCTGCGAAACCCCAAGACGGTTCGCCGCAAAACATTTATGAGTTGCGATTTACTTGAAGCTTATTATAAATTCCACACACGCCAAATACATTTTACAAGTGGATATGTAAACGTATGCCTACAAGGGACACATTTAAATACCTTTGAATTAAATTCCCTTCGCCCTTCATTGTTTATGAACGTGCCAAATCTCGGAATCATTGTATTGTTGTTCCTTGCTTGACGTTTAATCAATAACTCATATTTATTTATAAGAGAATTCTGTATACCGAATAGTAACTTTTCTTTTGTGTTCGGAACAAGTCAGCGTGAATTCAAAGTACATTTCTTAGAATATTTAATGATTTGCTGATACAAATACCAAAACATTTGAGCGTTTTAACCAATCGAGCGTTTATAGAGACATTAAATATTTATTTGGTTGTATAGCAATTATTCCTTTGTTATTGGTAGATATTAAAATTGAGGCTTTTCCTCACATCGCTCATAAAATTAATATGATACGATTTCCTTCCCCGAAACTTCGATAAAACGTTAAAAGGCATGAAAACAAATTCTCGTAAACATTTTCTATTTCTTCGACGATAAATTATAGGTCGTTTTATAAATTGTTTTTGAGATTTATGATTTTGTTGATTTCTTAACTCTATGAAATTAATTACTATATAGTTAATTACAGTTAACCTAAAAACTAAAATAATTAATGTTTAGCCAGAAATTTAGCAAAACAGAAAGCAGGCCTAAAGACAAGAAAAACGTCTCTTAGTATTTATGGTTTGAAATTCATGAGCAACTTTTCAAAGCTTCTTACGAAGTAATATTTAAACATGTCTATGATGAAAATCCATACTAATATTATAAATGCGAAAGTAACTCTGTCTGTCTGTTACTCAATCACGCCTTAACTACTGAACCAATTTGCATGAAATTTGGTATAGAGATATTTTGATACCCGAGAAAGGACATAGACTACTTTTTACCCCGGAACATAGGATAGGTTTTATCCCGGAAATCCCACGGGAACGGGAACTATGCAGGTTTTTCTTTGTCTGCGCGGGCGAAGCCGCGGGCGGAAAGCTAGTAAATTATAAGCAATAAAAAAACAAATTAGCCTATAAGGTCTGTAAATATAACATTATATGCAGCTGCACTCGAGAATAACAAGCATGCAATATATTTAGTACTAAACTCATTAAAAAGACGAATAATCCATTTAAATAGAGAAAAGAGCAAAGCATTTACAAGAGCAATTGCATGTTTATTCAAAGTAGATTTATTCCACGTTAAGGAGTCGAGGTCTAATTGCGGCAAGATATCATTACATTTTCACATTATGTAGTTCAATAACTTTCCTAGTTTTTAAGAGCGTTGTAATTTAGTTTTTAAAAACGTCTTATTAGAGAATGTTTTTAATTAAAAATTCAATCGATTATAATTTTTGTTTCTTATAAGTAGTAAGTATCTACTGTGTGAAATTGTATTTGAATGTGGTTTATTCTCGTGGTAACATATTGACCAGATTTTGGCATACTTAGGTAGATAATCTTATCTTAATACTATTATAAAGGCGAAAGTTTGTATGGATGTATGGATGTCCGTCTACATGTTTGTTACTCTTTCACGTAAAAACTACTGAACCGATTACAATGAAATTTAGCACACATATAGAGGGTAACTTGGATTTACACATAGGATAGGTTTTATCCCGGAAATCCCACGGGAACGGGAACTATGCGGGTTTTCCTTTGAAAATGCGGGCGAAACCGCGGGCGGAAATCTAGTATCATGATAAAATGTTGGAAGAGGAACATAAGTAAGTCTCCTATCAAGATCCCGCCTGAGCGAACGCACGTTTTGACATTATTTTAGATTTTGCCCGCGACTTTGCGTGTTTTGATTGATAATAATTGAAAGAGATTTAAGAAAAATTGGGTGCTTTAACTCTATAATCGATCTAAAAATCGAATTTCCATGGAAAAGTTTATACTGCATTTTCTCCTCTTTATAAATAGATGTGTATCTTTTCAGATTTATTATATTTGGATTCTTTGTAGAATCTTTAAAATATTTAAGTCGAACATTAACGCAATAGTTACTCTTAATATATTTAAATGCTTGCAAGTAAATTTTCTAATGTATTTCTATTTAACTAAAAATAAACCTTAGTACAAATGAAATTTGCGACAATCTTGATTAGCAGATGTTCACGAAAATGTATTATATTCACTAGTCGTAACAATTATAATTGAGGCTCATGCTTCGTACCAACTTGTACCAATGTTATTAACGTGGATATAGATATCTGGATGAGATTTTGAGATAGGTAGTATTTTGTATTTGCCAATTGTGGTAGTGTCGAGTATTAATATTCATTATAAGATACGTAAGTTTTTTTTTATAATATAACAACTAAATTCATTTTTGTAAATTTGTAAAATTAAAGTATTTATTATTAAAATGAATCAATTTGAACATCTTAATCAGTATGAGAAACTATTTCAATAATAAGAATTATGTCGTATCGACCTTAGACTTCAATTTTTGAAATGATTAAAAAAAGCTCTTGAAACTAAAAGAATAATTTTGCCATTTGTCTACGGAACCTTAGAAACTAACCTCATTATAAAGCAGTTTTTACAAAATTGTAATGTGAATTTTAATTAATTGTTCAATCATTGTCGATGTAATCGCAAATAATTGTACTTATTATTTCATTCGCTTGGTACAATTTAATGATACTCTAGGCTTTTGTTCAGTTATTAGCTTGAATGAGTAATTGCTAGCGGTATTATAAAACGTCACGTGACATATTGCAGGATTTAAATTTAGAATTTTATTTATAAATGGATGCCATTATTTAACAGATGATTAGGTTGGTTTAAGTGCTTGGATTAGATATTTTTAAATAGAACGTTTATATAAGAATTTCCAGAGGTATCGCTTATATTTTTTTCTACATAGTGTTTTGACATCCATTAATATAAGGTTTAAACAATTATAGAAAAATTTTGACAATATATTATACTTAATCAATTTAATACTCCTGTGATACTTATTAGGTACTATAAATTCTTATCATTACAATTATTTCAACACTTCAACAGCGCAAATTTTCTATAAACTTTTTACCCAAATTAAACTCTTACAAATTAGATAAGGCTACATTTGTTAACATAATATTGGAGAAAACAGAAAAATAGTCACATCCAGTTCTCTACATCTTGGTACGATTGCCAAAATTTCAGCGTACTTCGAATTGTAACTGCGCGCAGACACGCGATTCCGTTCTCCTTTCATTAATATTCCGCTTTTACATTGATACAAACTCACAAACTTTATCTATATATCTTACCTTCGAAATTAAACAATTTACAACTGATTTAAAAGTTTCATTTATTAATCTATGGATTAAGTTGTTGTGACTTTGCCTTAAATGTCACGTCACGTACTTATATAATGTCATTGGAATCCGATATATTATGTAATATCTTATGTAAAATCACAGAATACTTAATAGTAGCTAACGCCAGTAAAATATTAATAAAATTTTAATTTGGTATAGAGAAAGAGAAGAAGAATTAATAACAAATATACACAAAACTAAATGCACACATTAAAGTAGCGTATCACAAATTGTGTACACCAACCACTAAAAGCGGTAAAGAATTTTCATTCATTATTTAAATATGTATAATATTGCGCGTATTCTGCCAGACAGTCATAAAAGGACAATTTTATAAAATGTTACTCTGGCATCCCACAAAACATTACATGGCAAAAATAAAAAGATCACTAAAGACAAAAGTGATAATCCCGTATGAAATAGAGCAATTTGAAAATATTATAAAGCCTAACCGTATAATAAAAAGATACATTAAAGGTTCAAACACGTAGCGAAGTTACGGATTCCATAAAACTTGTTTTATTCTCAATCGTAAAAGAGACACCGCCTTCGCCCTGATTTTATTTTACGTTTTATATCAAAGCATTATTATTTCATACTTCAATACAGACGATTCAACGTATGTACTTACTATAAATAGGACATGCTTTGAAATCGCTCTTGGATTAAACTCATGAATTGCATCTACAAGGAGCATGTACAAAATATCACAAAAAAATATTCGAATCCACGAATGAATGAATAATCTTTAAAAAGCTGTACGTTGGGAAACCTTTTAAGGTTTTCGTTGAAATATTTTCTATATAATATTATATAAAACTGTTTTACGTGCACAAGCAAAAAATACAACTGTACCAAAAAACGAGAGCTTCTGAATGTATTCACAAAAGACAGCTTACAAAATAATTATTAATGAAATCAGTAAAACCAACATAAGTAAAAATATGAACACGAAAATATATTACATTTCAATGCTTAAATTTTATTTTTTAATTATACCTTTTCGAGATCAATAATACCTATAAAATTTTATAGAATATCATCGAGTGAATACAAATGTAAATTGCTTTAAAAGGTAAGTCTAAGATACAACAAGCATGGTCCACATTCTTAAAGTAGGTACATCAAAACATAAGTGAACGTAGAATACGTTACAACTCTATCACTATGCCTTTTTATATTGCTGAAACAGAAATTGAACCTAATACAAAATCACAATTCAAACACATTTTTGAAGTGAATCTTCTTAAAGAGCGTTTAGAGTAAAATTTCAAGTTCGCGTCATGGTAATACCGTCACGTCACGTCTTCATGCAAGGGATCAATACTAGGGAAGGAACAGGTCCCCTTAATACAGGTTATACCTAGCTGTAAGGGGGCCTGAACCCCAATCCAATATGACAAACATATGTATGAATTCAAATAAAGATTTTATTTATTTATTATTTATTATTTACGTTATGGAGTAAGGCGACGATTTTGGTATCTCTGAATCTTGCCAAAGAAGTTTCACTTCTGACACGTGTGCTCGTCACACTCTTTTTACACACTTAGCTCCAACTGTGCACTGTCCGTCTACATTGAAAAAGAAATAAGAAAACTATCTCAGTATTGATATAATTTGTACCTATACTTGAAATCCCAAATTCCAAGATTCCGCCATAACATACAAAACATAAACCAACAGATGTGTTTTATATAAGAATTACGTTAGGATCGGTAGCTTCTCGTAATAAAACCGGGCGAAACTTAAACAGGCCACGGATTGTAAGCGTCACGGATAAAGGGGAATTCTAAGCGTATGAGTGGTACAAATTACAAGCTTATGGCTGTTTAATTACGGTTCATTTTTAATTGCAGGATAATACAGGTCTTAAATTAGTATAAGAGAAATATTTTTTACTTTCAATAAAATCTTAATAACTTTTGAAGTCATCATGCATCATCAAAAAGCATCGCTCTCATTAAAGCTTAAAAGTTATGAATATTTAATTTGTCATAGTAGAAGTAGGTTGTACAGTTGTAGAAGAAGGCAAGCAGCCTTTCTGAATAGTATATTTCAAACGCTTACATTGTAAAGGCAAGTGTAAAAATACACAAATAAACGCAAACAATATTTTGCAACAGAGACCCACTTGTTTGTAAGACCGTGACCCATTTGAGACGAATGCATTTTACATATTCTGTTACACTGACCGATTTCAGCTTTGGAATGGGAACCTTCTAGACCTAACTTCTTTTGCTATGAAACTAGCCAGGCTACCCAGCACCGCCTGCTCGTTTGAAAGTTTTTTTTTAGTATCATTTTTATACATACTAAGTGCTTACATATTATGCAGAAAAATACATTTTAATATTTACTTTTATGTATTCAAGTGCCGTAAATTAGAAAATTTTATTTTTGGCCCGCAACAAATGACGTGGGTTCAAATACCGCCTCTAATGTTTATTATTCTTTAAAAAACTCATATAAAATACATAATAATTTCAGCCATTTTTAATGTATTAGTATAGGTACAGAAGACAGATATTGTATTTTGTAGAGCAATGGAGTAACGTAAAACAAATTACTCAAACTTTGGATTAGAGTCAATAGAATATCTATTCTATATATATATATATATATAAATGAAACCCGTTTTTCTTAGTCACGGCATCACGCGTGAACGGGTGAACCGATTTCGATAACGAGGATGGTTTTTATGTAGAGAAAACGTAAATATGTACCATGGGCGAAGCCGGGGCGAACCGCTAGTTAATTATAAATTTGTGTTCCTACATTTATGAATTCGAATTAAATTCGAAATTCGCCATCATCAACTTTTTTTTTGGTTTTTAACTTTTTGTTAATT
Organism: Colias eurytheme; assembly: GCA_907164685.1. Taxonomy (NCBI): domain Eukaryota; kingdom Metazoa; phylum Arthropoda; class Insecta; order Lepidoptera; family Pieridae; genus Colias; species Colias eurytheme. The sequence continues at coordinate 39,989 of CAJQZN010032496.1, forward strand.
ATATCCCTAATTTTATAACTTACACCACATTCCCAGTAGCAGGACCGCAAAGCACTTAGGTATATAATATTTTTATTGCAGTGCCGACCCCGCTTAGGAACCAAGGACCCACTAAATAAAATATTCTTTACGAATGCCTGTATTATTGCGAACTTTGTTACAATATGGTAAGGCTAGTAGGATTTGGTTGCTTCAGATATTATAAATAACTAGCTGTACCGCGCGGTTTCATCCGCGTGGCTCCGCTCCTGTTGGTCTTAGCATGATGATAATATATAGCCTGCCTGCCTCGATAAATGGGCTATCCAACACCGAAATAATTTTTCAAATCGGACCAATAGTTCCCGAGATTAGCGCGTTCAAACAAACAAACTCTTCAGCTTTAAAATATTAGTATAGATTATAGGAAACTATATTGGTACAGCAATGTTCCCAGGTCTTGCAAGCATGTTAGAATAAAAAGTTCTTAGATTTGTTTCATTAGAGGAAAATGCGCTGAATATAATTAAACGAGATGCAATGTAATTATTTTACAAATTGCTAATTAAAAATGATTTATCACTGGTAAAGTTGAAGGCAAGAGGCTACGAGGAAGGAGTCCCAAGCGTTGGTCTGATCAGATTACCGAACACATGGACCTACCGATGAATACGGCGCTAGACGGCGCTACATCTTGTCACGGACCGGACTCGATGGCGACAACTAATTAACGACCCTGGTGGTGGGAGTCACGATCCTCAGTAATGAGGGAACGACTAAAGAGAGAGAGAATTTAAATGATTCGCTATAATAATAATTTGTAGTCTTTGAAATGCGTGTATTTAAATAAATACTTAATAACGATAAATAAAGATGTATTTATATGGTGATTGATTAATGATTACGGATCGTAAATAAAGTTGTTTTAAAATGAGATACTTTTAATATAAAGCTCTCGATGTTTTTGCAAAGCGAGGCCGTTAATTTCTCTAAATGTCAAGTAAAATAAGGGATAAATACCATGTTTATTTCCTGCGATAAGTCCCGTAATATGCTTATTATATTATGTGCTATATTAATTATTATGTTAATGGAAGAAGGAATTTTTAAAGTGAAACTTTTATTACATCGTCTCAAACTTTTTGGTCTGTGTAGCGCATGTCGCGTACATATCGCGTATATAGTAGGTATACCTACTCGGCAGCCGACCGACACGCGACATGCGCTACACAAAGCAGTGTTCGGAACCGTTCGAACAGTTTCACTTTTACAGTGGTTTCATAAAACCACTAAACATTTTTATTAATTATATTTGTTTTTTTAATTCTTAGTTCTGCAAAGCAAATATTGAATACTTCTTAAGTAGTACTCAGAAAAAAGTACCTTATGTTCTCATCCAGAAGAGTCTGTAACTAGAGAGTTACAACAGATTTCATTTATCCGATCGGTGTTGCATAAAATATCTTGCAGCCACATCCTTACACAGTTGCGCCTTATAATAGATATTTTCATAATAAATAAAGCATAGAGAAACAGGACATTACCTTCATTATGTTCCCAAAGGTTGTTCGAACCATAAAATGCATCCTTATCTCACGAGGCGCTATCAGCCGCTTTATGACCTCGTAAAGTGGCCTGTAGTGATAAATATTTTTGAAGTATCGAATATTAAAGTGCTCTAGTAGTTTTTAGAATGTGGAAGCTCCTTGCTACAGGGAGAGTAAATTGAAAGTGGCATGTTTGTATGGAAAGGCGTTGGGTCATATAGAATGTTCACTCTACTTATAAAGAGATATATTTATCGTTGTTTTGTAGTAAAATGTATGTCCGAGTGTTTGTCAATGAAATATAGGTTAGATTTTAAAATGAGAATCTCGAATTTTGACATTTTAACACCCCTAGTGACGACCATAAGCAACACGCAAAATGTCATCTCTCTATCTCATAATTAATATTCAAGAAAAAAAAATATCGATACATTTTTTAATTTGAGTTTTTTCAAATAATGTTTTTGAATGAATAATATCATCATCACATTGCGATATGTATTTCGTATGTAATTCAAACACAAACTCGATATATTCATTCAACTAGACTACTCTACTCAAATAAAGTCCTCCACTGAAATAAATTTTAAATAAAGTATTTACTTTAAAGCAAATCTAGATACCAAAATTTTGAATTACATAAAAATATGGGGTTTAAAAAAAACCTATGTTTTCCGGAAAAATATTTATAGAACGGAAAAAATAAAAATACTCTATTTTAATCGAGGAGCGAAATAACCAGATTAGATTTAATTGGGATAGAGATGTGTGAAAATCACTACAAATATTAATAACAGTTATCTAATAACCCAAGGCAACAGTTATTCATTTTAACGTGATTTTGCGAATTTTAATCCTTGTATGTTCTTTAAATTTTATCAATTTATTCGTTATAATTTTGAAGTATGATACTTTATGAGCTGGCTTCACGTTTTTTGGTCCCAAATTCACTCCATTAAAGTTTTGTTTTCCTTACAAAGGTCTAAAATGATCTTATGCTTCCATGTGCATTAATTACAACATAAAGTAACATACATACTAATATACAGATAGGTACAGTCTTCGCTTTTCAAATACAATGTTCATTAACGCTTTCGTGGATAACTATCTGTACTTCAAGATACCTATACACTAAAATGTATCTATACAACTTTATAGACAAAATAATATTTATGACGTCTGTAAGTTAAAAATATATGATTACTAACGTTATAACGTCACAACTGTGACTGATAACAGTCACAGTGATTTGTAACTGTTATATCACACCTCACCACTAAGCTTGCAAATATCTATGGAAGAAAGGCTTTTAGCTACAGAACGTTGTGCAACTATTTGGACTTACTCCAAAATGTGTTTATAAATTTTCATTTAGACAATGATACATGCTCAATGTTTGGGCTTATAATTTTGTATCTATACTAACATTATAAAGAGAAAGTATGTTTCTTCGTGACGATTTAAACCGAGTTGGTCTATTCAAGCGAAGACTGCGGCTAGTGTTTTATATGTTTATACTGAGTTAATTTGCAAATTGATAAATAATGTTTCAGTCTGATTTTTACGTAATATTAGAACCGTTTTCCAAGAATTAGAAGGCAGAGCTCCACGTGGTATACCCACGTGTTGTATAAGTATTTAATTTACTAGCGCCCCGGCTTCGCCCGTGGTATATATTGACGTTTTCCGGAATAAAATATAGCCTATACGGATTTGGAAGAATCCCTCTAAGTAATGGTAAAAGAAATTTTGAAATCGGTCTAGTAGTTTTTGAGCATATTCAATACAAACATACAAAAATACAAAGGTTTCCTCTTTATAATATTAGTATAGACAACATTATGTTTATATTCTAAATATTTGCGTGGTTCTAAATGCCTGGATAGATCGGAATGAATAGATATTAACTGTTGAATTTCTATTTAATTTCGTCTCGATTATAGTTCATATTTTAAACTATTCGTAGTTTTGTTAAATTTGTAAAGAGGCGTCGCGTCTGTTGATTTTGAATAATGAAATTACAAGTTTTGAAATAATATTAAAATTTATTCTCTTACATATACTACTACTGCTATTATCCTATGAAATATGTTTCTCGTGTTTGGATATTGCGTGTGTGTTTATAAATAACTAGCTTTAAGCCCGCGGCTTCGCCCGCGTTTTCAAAGAAAAACCCGCATAGTTCCCGTTCCCGTGGGATTTCCGGGATAAAACCTATGTGTTAATCCAAGTTACCCTCTATATGTGTGCTAAATTTCATTGTAATCGGTTCAGTATTATTTGCGTGAAAGAGTAACAAACACACACACACATCCTCACAAACTTTCGCATTTATTATATTAGTAGGATACTACTATACGTTACCTATACAATATACATAATATTACATCTTATATATAAAATTCTCGTGTCACAATGTTAGTCTGCATACTCCTCCGAAACGGGTGGACCGATTCTCATGAGATTTTCTGTGCATATCGGGTAAGTCTGAGAATCGGCCAACATCTATTTTTCATATGTACCACGGGAGAAGCCGGGGCGGACCGCTAGTTTATAATAATTGAAACTTAATAAACTCAGAAATGAAGTAAAAGAATTATAACAACAAACTGTAACTCAATATAGCAAAGCGCCGTTCACTTGATAAACTCAAAGTTTTCTTGGAAATATGAAAACAATAAGATTACCTTTTCAGGGCGGGTTTGAAGGAAACTATATTATTTTCCCTGAGGAAGCAGTAATATTTTTTGGAACAATTATAAATATAAATAGCATTTATAGGGCTTCGCCCGGGTCATTGCTTACTGCGATGGATAGAAATCTATTTCCAAGTCAACGTTAAATATCATGAAATAAGGTCTATTCATATACCTCTAGGAACTTTCTTCTGTCACCTATGTGTAGGTACCGAGAAGCTTATATCTAATACACTGGAGATTTCAGTATGAACATTAACTTGTAACAAGAAAATATGACGTTGAATGACGCCTGTATGTTTTTTATCCCTTTCACACTTAACTTGGCAAGTTAATTTTCATACTGAAATCTCCAGTGTATTAGATATAAGCTTCTTGGTAGGTACCTATAATAAGGTTACAACAACTTTTTTTTCTTTGAACGAGCAGAACTCAAAATTTTGTATGTTTCTACGTATGTGTATTTTTGCATGCGTAATTGCGTTTTTTTTTCAAAGTCGTCAAAATTTGGAAACTTTTAAATTCAGTAAGTTTTGGTTTTATTAGTCCACTACACTGCATACAACCGTAAATCATTATATGTATATGAAGCGAACACTGTGTACATAATAGATGGTATAGCCACTTTAAAATATATCAAGATGACAAACTCTTAATTTTATACTTATCTTTGATCTCTTTTGCGTCGTTATAAAGCAAATAACTGATAGTGATCAGCCGAGACTCTTAATTTCCGCTAGGTCGTCTCTGTAATTTGAAATTTCTCTTACCAATAAACGAAGAACCGATAAATTTATATAAAGCTACAAAATTAATTCCACTATCATACAGCTGTAATAAAATCGAAGCCACTAGGACATTAATTAAAAGTTAAAACCTGTAAACCAATAAAATTCGTGACCGAAATCAGTATACAGGGAACGTCAATATTCAACACACGGTCTAATAAAATAACAATGAATGACCGATACATCAAATGGCTAATGAATTTTTAATCACTGCTGAAATTACCCACAATTATTCATCATTAATACCTACAATTTATTTGTGGCTGATACGTGTGTGAATTGGATATTTTATTGCAATAAAACATTCAATTGTTACGTTTCTATATAAGTACCTACCTAGTACCTACGCTGTATTCAAAATCAAAATACAAATACAACGAGCCCAAACTCGATAGTTCAACTATTACATAATATAACGCAGTTTCATCTAGTATACTTAGTAATTTCTGGCCTATTATGACTTATCGATTGCACTATATTATTAAATTATCACCCAATCAACACTATCTTTACAATGTAAGCTTATACTGCTTTTTTTAGCATTGGAAGGCAAACGAGCAGACGCAATGGCCGATGTTGATGGCAAAGTGCGTCGCCCATAGACGTCCATAACATACGTTATGGGTGTTGCCTACCATAGAGGGGAATGGGATGGGATAAAAACGGTCTTAAGGAGAAAGGTGGAGCTAACCGTGAATTAGGTAGCGGTGTGCTTTTGGCCTTTAAGAAACACATATTATGCTTTTTTCTTGAAATAACTCAAGTCGTAGTTCCTCGGCAAGACAGTCGATGGCAGATTATTCCAGAACTTACATGTCCGTGGAAGAAAGCTACGGTTGAAACGCACCGTTGTGCTGCTTAAGCTTAAATTAAAGCTTAAGTGCAAGAAAAACAAAATCAAAACAAAACGTAGAAATAATACTGGTCGAAGCTTATCCGTATTAATTAAACGAGGCCAAATTAAACCTTTTTTAATAGGAAATAACGTATTTGCCAGCTTATACTAGAATTACTTTAATAAAAATATGTGTGGCACTCAAGTACTGCCGCGGTAAAGCTATTGCATAGCATCGCATCGCTGTGTCGGTTGGAGTGGGGTGTGTTAGGTTTTTTCGTTACGGAATTTTTACATTCGGTCGCCGTGCTCAAAGTCTGAGATAAAAGCTATGCAATAGCTTAATAATTCGTTATTTCATTCACCAAGTTGTTTATATAGAAAAGAATAATACTCTTTCACAATCAATAAAGACACAAGTACAGATATTGACGTGAAACAGACGACAGCAAAACTTCCCGTAATCGTATCAACGAATGTTGTCCACAACACTAAGCAGTTCTTTACCAACTCATTAATTACTTTCCAACTCGCAACTTGGCTTAGTGTTTGCACACGAGTCGTATTGTACGTGCCACGTACTCAGCTAATTAACGATAATTCGAACTTGCAACATACATTGCGTCTAATGTTCTAGTGTTATTGAGTGTGCTGAGTCATATACTTCAATGTAAGTGATGCATTTTTTGTGAACCACTCAACAATAATTGCATTTTTTTTTAAATAAAGAACACATAGGTAGGTAGGTAGTTAATAATTCGAATTTGCAACAAGTTACATTGCTTCTAATGTTCTAGTGTTATAAAGCTTGCTGAGTCATATACTTCAACTAGCTTCCGCCCACGACTTTGTACGTGCATCCCCGTTTTTCCCCGTTCCCGCAAGAATTTCGGGAAATCCTTTCTTAGCGGATGCCTACGTCCTAACATCTACCTGCATGCCAAATTTCAGCCCGATACGTCCAGTGGTTTGGGCTGTGCATTGATAGATCACTATATCAGTCACCTTTGAGTTTTATATCTTCTTATATAGCTAATCTTAAGTTTATGTTCTCACCTACCTTTAGCCGTGACATATATAAAAATGAATCGCAAAATGTGTTGGTAAGCGCATAACTCGAGAACGGGTGGACCGATTTCGATAATTCTTTTTTTATTATATTCCTTGAAGTACCAGGATGGTTCTTATGTAGAGAAAACATAAATATGTACCACGGGCGAAGCCGGGGCGGACTGCTAGTATTATATAGATGTAAGTAATGCATTTTTTGTGAACTGCACTAAAATAATTGCTATTTTAAAATTTCAATGTTCCATAATACAGTTTTTTTTTTTAATAAAGAACACGTAGGTAGTTAATATTATACGTTAATTTGAATTTGCAACATACATTGCTTCTAATGTTCTAGTGTTAGAGAGCGTGCTGACTCATATTTTATTTCAATGGTAGTGATGCATTTTGCAAGGCCGTTGACCAATAGTTATATATTTAACTACGAAACTTCTTGCTTCCGTTAGTAAATGCTCGAATTTGTAACTCTAGTAATGTTTAAGTGTTATAGAGCGTTCTGAACCATATATTTCAATGTAAGTAATTTTTTGTAAAACACTGATTGAATTCTAATGCTGCTAAACTGCATTTTTGTAAAGCTCTACGTTGATATTGTTTACTTTTGTCCTATAACATAATATTAGAAGTGTTTTAGCATTAAAATTTGCTGCTAAAATTATATGTATACTAGTACACTGCATTAGTTTCAGTAAAAATGTTAAAAAACACATTGAATGCACATCGGGATACTGGTTAGCGTTAATTAGAAGCCTTTCGTAGCGCTTCGTAGCAACCGTAGCAGAGCATATATACGATTCTAATTGCTACGGAAAAGGAATACTTATTAACTAGCATGTTTTTTTTAATATTAAAAATAAAAAATATTAACAGCTAACATGAAAAATTACACTCTTTTTTTACTTTGAACTTCGCTCGCGTACACCAGTCGAGCAATTGCCTATTTAAAGTATTATGTAAAATGTAAATCAAAAATACCAACGATAAAAAAATGTGGTAGATAATAGACAGAATAATGTAGAGCCACACAGTTAAGAATGGCGGGTTAGCTGAATGGTAAACAGTATTCAAAAAATGATTATTTCTTTATTTATTTATAGTTTCCATTTAATACTAATGTCAAGGTAAGTCTAGTCCAAATACGTTCAGCCGTTTCAGAGATTAGCCGGAACCAACAAATAAATAGACAGACAAAAATTTTACAAATTATATTAGTTTATGTCCGATATACCGAGATAAAGTAGCAGATACATGGGGTACTGTGGGATAATGATCTGGTAAATAAATAAAAAGGTCATCTCACATATAATATACTAGCTTTCCGCCCGCGGCTTCGCCCGCGTTTTCAAAGAAAAACGTTCCCGTAGGATTTCCGGGATAAAACCTATCTTATGTCCTTCCGGGTATCAAAATATCTATACCAAATTTCATGCAAATTGGTTCAGTAGTTAAGGCGTGATTGAGTAACAGACAGACAGACAGAGTTACTTTCGCATTTATAATATTAGTATGGATTATACTCACAGTAACTAGCGGCGGGTTGGCGTCCACATGGCAGGTGATGTGCGCGCGCTCCTGCTTGGCCACGCCGTGCACGCGCTGCTGCGCGCTGCGGCACGTCGGCGCGTCTGCGATAGTGGAGCTTATTTGTATCGGGATAAGGTTGCTTATTGTGTGAGCTTTGATATTGATATGTATGAGCATAAGTTTGCGTTGTAAGGGGCTTTATAGTGCGTTGCAACATTGGCGCTTATTTATTTTGGGATAAGGTTCTTTGTTGTGTGTTCGCTTTTAATCTGCAGCATTGACCCTTATTTAGTTGGGGATAAAGTCAGTTGCTGTATTTTCAGTTTAGTATATTTATATGTATGTTAAATATTATGTTGATGTTTATTATGGTAGTGAATATTATGGTCACGATTTTGACGAAAGTGATGAATTTGATCTTGTTGGTGTTAATGATGGTGACGATCATTATGAACGTAACGATCACCATGGTGAACTCACAAAGCACATCGAGTGTGAAGGGTTTGCTCTCCCCATCGCCCTCTGCGTTGAACCCGACACAGGTGTAGTTGCCCGCAGTACTGCGACCAACACCTTGTAGTACTAGAGACTGGTTGCTGATGATGATGCCATGCCCCACGTTGTGGCTGAGCATCTTCCCCTAGAATATTATAATTATAATAATAAAATAAAGTTTATTTGCCTCAGAAACACAAACACATGGAATATACACATCTAAATTGCAGGTACATACATTTTGTTACAACCAGAGTTTAAACAATGACCCCTATGCTTGGTTAAAATAAAATAAAATAAAATAACACTGACAAAGGATAGTCATAAATTGGTTTGTAATGGATAAACTCAAAAACTTATAAGCTGATATTGAAAAGTTTGTAATTAAATTAGGTATGTTAAGCACCTGACGAATACAATCTTATGGATTCAAGCGTAGAGTGCTGGGGAAGCGTATTCCATTTAAGGTTTTAGGTTTATTTATTTTTCCATTGGACGAGATCGTGATCAAGTGCTTCCAATAAAATCAAGAGTAACAATATCTAAATATTTAACCCCTAACTGGAGCGATAACAAATGTAACAAGCGCTAATAATAAGTTTACATACAATAATAAGCTATCGTCAACACAGTTTATGAATTTACAGTTCTTCAGTAAGTTTTTTCGAATATTTTATTTAGTAAGTTTTTAGCTAGTATATTTTAGCTCACAATGAGTTTGGTGTAACAACCTGCTACACAATCTACAGTGTAAAACAACGCAGACTATATCTAAGTCTGAGACGATGCGAAAACTTTGGACACTTTCACACGAAGTGCAGAAACATGCCACCTGTGTCCGTGTGTTTTGCGTCGCGACGATTTAAGATGTTTTGTATGAGACTTAAAGTATTTTATTGGAAAAATGATACCTTTTTTAAATAAATACTATGCTAAATAGAAACTTGAACCTTCTTCTGAACTGATTTTGTCTTTAAGTATTATATTTTTGTTTATTAACATACTAGCGACCCGCCCCGGCTTCGCACGGGTGCAATGCTGATACTAAATACACTACAGAAAAACTGTGAAACGTTGTATATAAAAACATAGCGGCCCGCGCGCTGCCGGCCAGCCGCGCCGGTACCGCCGCAAACGCTACGTCCCGCAATTTTTAAATCTGTAATATCTTCGAAAATATTCACTTAAATCATACGGTGTAAAGGGCCATATAGATCTATATTAAATGAACAATGTATTCAAGGTATTTTAATGGTTAAGGATTAATGCTGTATTGGTTAAAATCGCATCGAAAATTAGCCATTATTTGTCGTAAAAAGTAAATGATAAAAAAAAAGTTATTGTGGGTTATCCATAAGAGATAGACATATACCATCGCGGACTTTTCTGTAGACCTTTTCAATGTGTATAATACTTAGTACATTATTTGGATAAAACTCGTAGGGTTCAGCCTGCGTTTGCAATATAAGCGGAAAAAATGTATTTTTTTACGACATCACATTAGAAACGTCAAAAATAACAGTACTTCTCCACTATTTAATGGATGTTATTATACATATAAACCTTCCTCTTGAATCACTCTATCTATTAAAAAAAGCCGCATCAAAATCCGTTGCGTAGTTTCAAAGATTTAAGCGTACAAAGGGACATAGGGACATAGGGACAGGGAAAGCGACTTTGTTTTATACTATGTAGTGATATATAATTTAAGCCTTTTCTCTGTATTTTTAAATAATAAAGCAAACCTACTTATACATAAAAGTTCATAATATTATCATGTAATTTATCACTCTGATATAATAGATGCGATATTTTTTTAATAATCAAGACCATTATGTTTCAATTTCCTTATTACTTAAGTGGTCTATCATGATTTTGCATAAATTCGACATCGCGTTTGTTACATCATAAGATTGGTTAGAATAAACATGAATGAAGTAAATCTGTACTTCAATGTATAATATTATTTTTATGTTTTAAAACCATCAATTGAGATTAGCTATACATATACAACAACATTATCTTATTATTAATTCTAACCGATGTGAAATGTACATTCCCGTTTTGTAAATTCAAATATCACAAAGTAATAATATACAATTATTCCGTTTAAACTTCCATTACATTAAAACATTACCAATAAAGGGAATGTTGAACGTTCAATTCAAAGTAATATTATGCGAATAGCCATGCGTTTGTCCATCAAAAATCAAAAGCATTTATACAGCATTTAATTATCAGCAATAATTTACATTAGAATCAGAATATGATGACGGTAGGGCCAAATATTTACATAATAAGAACCATTTAAATAGCCAATTTATTTGCAAAATCAAATATTTATGAGAACTCGAGTATTATCAAAGCGTGGAATTAATTTGACAATGTTTTATTAATACAGATATAGAATTTGGCGTTTGTTTACACTCGTATTTTTTGTTTAGAAATTTATATTAAAAATGTTTGATGTTATAAATATGAAATAGGATTTGACCTAGATAGGAATATATACTGGGAAAAGAATGAAATATCTTATATATATAAAATTCTCGTGTCACAATGTTAGTCTGCATACTCCTCCG